>WNWU01000003.1:909170-928855 GCA_012654045.1 Ptyas mucosa
TACTCTACTCTACTCTACTCTACTCTACTCTACTCTACTCTACTCTACTCTACTCTACTCTACTCCATTCCACTCCACTCCACTCCACTCTCCACTCTCCACTCTCCACTCTCCACTCTCCACTCCACTGAGTAAGGCCAGGACATTCCTCTGCTTATGGGAATTATTCTAATCACATGAGATACGGTTTTAAAATCTCAGTTACTAAACTTCATCAAACTCACCATTCCAAATTTTATTGGTGTTCACTATAAGCTTTTTGAAGTACAGGGAAGAAAAACATAAGGAGTTGTAACTAGGATTAGAGATATCTAAACAGGCAAAGGAGGACATGGACAATTGGAAAAGAAGACTTAGAAGGGGGAAAAGATTGTTTATTATTTAACTTTCTTGGCATCTGCAACAAAACTTAAAGTGAAAAACTGCAAAATAAAATACCCAGGCCTACCTGTATATGAATATTACATTCAGCTGCAGAAAGTCTGATTTTTCAATCACAATGTTTTTCTGATAAATCTTAATTTTCAAGAACATATGCTAGTGATAACATAGAATGGATAACGTGTTTTTCAAATTTCACTATAGAAATATATGACAAGTCATTTGATCTACAGGCGAAAGCGATCATAGATTTGAAGGGGCTGGATTGAAGCCAATTGCTTAAATCAGAAAATAAATTAAATCTATTAAATAAATTAAATAACATAAATCTAGGCTGCGGAGCCTGTGGATAGATGAAAAGAAAGAAGCAGACAATCTATAAGCTCACAATATATAGTTTGAATGAATACTGTTGTGAAAATAGCCCATTTTCTTTTAGAAAAAGATATTCAAGAAGTCAGGCCATATTTTATTTTAAAACTACACTGCCAAATGAAGGGCATGAGGACAAAAAGGAGGGCATGCCTCAGGGGTGAAATCCAGCAGCTTCTGACTGGTTCTGGAGAACTGGTAATAGAAATTTTGAGCCATTCGGAGAACCGGTAGCGGAAATTTTGAGTAGTTCCACCTCTGGCTGGCCCCAGAGTGGGGTGGAAATGGAGATTTTGCAGTATCCTTCCCCTGCCATGCCCACCAAGCCACGCCCACCAAGCCACACCATGTCCACCAAGCCACGCCACAGAACCGATAGTAAAAAAAATGGATTTCACCACTGGCATGCCTCCTTTTGTCTGGTGACTCTAGTTGTGACTCACAATAATTGCTGGTTGCTTCAGATAAGGAGATGATCAAATGGCATGAAATAATACAGTCAAAAGTTGTGGCTTAACAGGTACAGACAACTAGTGCAGATTTTGCCTGGAAATCACATTTTAATAATGGAGGATCTCAGGACAGTTACTCCTTTTTGGTATTTCCTAGCATCAAGCTGCATCCAATGTTTAGCTAATTGCTAGAAGATTTTAGGAATTAAATGACTGTAAAGTAAATGGTTTCAACCACTAGTATGAATAGTCAATCATATTAGCCATGGAGACTAGATTAAAAGGCTTGGTGTGGTCTGCAGAATAAAAATCAGACACAGGAGGAGTTTGGAGATTTTTCTTTATTTTCTTTATTCATTTTGTCAAGCACGTATTAGATAACAGACATAGGTATAAACATGGTTATTAATACATAAAATGGATACGAATAAATGGGGACAGTAGGACCGGGACAGTAGGCATGTTGGTGCGCTTATGCATGCCCCTTACAGACCTCTTAGGAATGGGGTGAGGCCAACAGTAGATAGTCTAAGGTTAAAGTTTTGGGGGTTTGGGGAAGAAACCACAGAGTCAGGTAGTGTATTCCAGGCATTGACCACTCTGTTGCTGAAGTCGTATTTCCTGCAATCAAGTTTGGTGCGGTTTACCTTAAGTTTGTATCTATTGTGTGCTCTTGTATTGTTGTGGTTGAAACTGAAGTAGTCATTGACAGGTAGGACATTGTAGTGGATAATTTTGTGTACTACGCTTAGGTCAGACCCAAGGTGGTATAATTTTAAGTTGATTACAATAATATCAAGCCCATTTCAGTATTTAAAGTTTCAGTTTTGTATGTGTTTTTTGCTCCAGGAAATTGTTCTTCTATGTTTTGATGCCCACACAAAACTCACTTGAGAAGAGGAGGACGTGGTGGCACAGTGATTAGAATGCAGTACTGCAAGATACTTCTGATCACCAGCTGCCAGCAGTCTGGCAGATCGAATCTCACCAGGCTCAAAGTTGACTCAGCCTTCCATCCTTCCGAGATTGGTAAAATGAGGACCCAATTGTTGGGGGCAATATGCTGACTCTGTAAACCGCTTAGAGAGGGCTGTAAACCACTGTGAAGCGGTATATAAGTCTAAGTGCTAGTGCTACTGCTAGGATAGAATTCATTTCACCTCAGTAAGTGAGACTCAAGGAAAGAATTGCTGGAAAAGAGTTAAAAATTATCTCTCTGTATAGTATGAAAACAATGATTATTATCAGGATTAGTGAAGGAATTTGTCATTCAGAACTGTGTTGAGGGGGAGCAAATGCTCCCTTCTAGTTCATTCACACCCCCGACCGCCAGTCAACATGGCGATTTGTCAAGAGTACAATTAAAATGTTCATTTTAACTTTTTCCCCAGCATCCTCAGAAAATAATATCCTAGATTTGGAGAGGAGAGAGGGAACAATTTGAAGACAATTGATAGAAGAAGAATTGTGAAGCTGGGTAATCCAGTTACACGTATGACTCTCTTTACGAAAACATGTGGAATTGACACTGAAGTCCAGTACTCTCTGGCACATTGGGTTTTGTTTTGTTTTTTTAAAGATGACTGTCTTCATCATTATCATCTTATGAAAATACTGGCATGCTATATGTTACTTCTATGGTGAGGGCAAGTATTAGGCATATAATTGTTGGACTTTATAATTTATCGAGGTTTTAAAAGAAAAAGGAAGTGATGACTGGGGATGTCTGAGGTAACAGTAAGGGCAGAATTGACACCAATGGTTTCATTCAATTCTATGAATTCTACTTTTTTTTTTTAACAGAACACATGATTCTGAATAAACATGCCTAAGTTTATTATGTTTAAGGAGTAGTGACCCCATAACTAGGGTCACTACTCTAGAAGAATCTAGAGTACATTTTAAAAAAAGACCAAAACAAAGGAAAATTTCAGTATGATAATATGAAAAGTAGAAATAGTGGCACAAATTTGTTTTGGGCGATCGCTTTCTTTCTTTCTACTGTCCTCTCCAAGAAATAGGAGCCCTTAAAAGATCTGAGATGGCCATCAGAACAATGTTTCTATGGCCACAGTCCTAATCATACATACCTGAAGACACTAAGGACTTTGCAGCAGTCTGAAACTAGTCTGGATCTCTTCTCTCCTTTGGCTCTGAAAGTTGAGGGGTGTGTGTTTGTGTTTCTGGCTCATGCTGGTTTATCTAAAACTGAATCAAAACAGGTGGGTTTTTCTGCTTGTTGGCAGCCTGTTTTCCAATTAGTGGGAATGTTTGCCTCACCCTACCTCCTAGCTCCTGGACTAAATTAATCTTTCCTTCCACACCTAGAAAGTTAGTGCTCCACTCATGATACCTGCTGTTTATAAACAATTCTACCACAACCTCCACCCGTATCCAATAAACTCAATTATGGTTGCCTCCTACTAGGGATATTGCCTCCTCGCAAAAGGTGCTGACGTACTGTGAATGTGCTATTGCAGCTCATGTGATAAGAGTGAGGGTGGCTTTGTGTCTTCACACTGGCCACACAGATTTTTCAGACGCACACAGCATGCACTGAAAACATGGGGTGGGGCAGAAAACAAGAGCAATCGATTTAATTCTGCTTTCATTGCAGGGTAGAGAATTGTGGTTTATGGATCTTTTCAATAGTTCCATGGACAGGGATTCTTTGATGGATATTAAGCACAAATCCATTTCTCTTGCAGTGCTAAATTTCTGTGTCAAATGATTAATTTGTAGAGCTCAGCAGGTAGGGAAAGATCCTCAAGGTGGCCAAAGCTGATCTTTAAAAGACACATCCAGCCCAATCCCAAAAAGTGGATTCAGATGAATACCATATATCCTTGAGTATAAGCTGAGTTTTTCAGCACATTTTTTATGCTGAAAAAAGCACCCCTCGGTTTATACTTGAGTGAGGAAAAAATGCCTTTTTTTCCTGCAACCGTTTTGGCTGCAGGGAGGCTTGCTAAAGGTAAAATGAGGCATGGGGAGGGTCCACTAATCCAATTAGTGCCATGTAAATTCTGGAATCCCCAAAGACCTTTCCCATTGTATTTATTAAACAAATTTATATAGCTACCCAACTCATATACAGTACTTTTAAAGTTATTGTTGATACCATATTGTTATTGTTGATCCTCTTTTCCTCTTACAGAGCTAGTTTACTGTTTTTCTTTGAAATCAAAGACATTTAACCTACTGATGCCTCAATTAATGTAATTTTATTGGTATCTATTTTTATTTTGAAATCTACCAGTAGCTGCTGCATTTTCCACCCTAGGCTTATACTCGAGTCAATAAGTTTTCCCAGTTTTTTGTGGTAAAATTAGGTGCCTCGGCTTATATTCAGGTCGGCTTATACTCGAGTATATACGGTACTTTGAATAGTTTACAGAGCCCAATTTACCTTCTCTTTATGCCATATACAGCACCCACTCCCACCCATTGGACTAGTTCCTGGGCCAAGGGGTTTTTTGTTTGTTTTTTTGTTTTTTTGTGAAATTGGCAGTGCTCCACTAACTTGCACAGGCACCACAGCAAACTATTTCTAAGCCTTCATGCGTAATTGTTGCATTAAGCTTGTCATCCAACTATTTGAACTGACAATTGCAATTGGCTTCTTGGAAACAAACTCATTTTATCTAAATGGCCAGTGGGAACACCCAGATTGTGTTGGATAAATGAGAATGCTGTTTGCATAGAGTTGCAGACTGACACTGAGCCACAGTAAAGAGCTTTCAGCTTAACCTTTGGTTTTCATATTCTAATGCAATTAAGCTGGTGTGTAAACAAACAACTAAATTAAATCAGTAGTCTTCTGCAATGATCATCCCTACTGTTTTCTCTCTTCTTCCTTGTATCTTTCTCCCTCGTGTGCCACTCCCGGATCCTGCTCTGTACTTGTGCTATTAGCCTGTTTTAAGGGCTGAGTTGTTGTTTTTCTGGCTGAGTAGTGGTTTATTTGAAGCCAGAACAAAGCTGGATCAGTGTTTGTAATGCTAGGGCTTGTGAGTGGCTTATTTTCCAACTGACTTTGCTCATACTTTATTCTTTAACTTCTAGGCCATAAGCTCTCCAGTGCTTAGCATCTGCTGCAACCTAACTCAAGGAAGAATATGGGCAACTGTATCAGCAACTTCATCTTAATTCTTGCTCCTCCATTTCACAATCCCTGCAAAAAAAAACCCCACCTTTCCAGAGCCCAACATCATAAAGATGGATTTTCAAATAAATGGGCAACTTGTAATGAAAGTTTGTTTTGAATCAGCTGTAGCTGATAATTTTTGTCAATTCCTTATTACAAAAAAAACCCCCACCTACATTAAAATAATTCCTTTAAATTAAATTTAAGTAATGAAAGAACATTATTATTTAGATATTCTTTTCTATTTTGACAATCACATTTTGATTTTGATCATGATTCCAGGCTGACCACGTTGTGTAGTCCTTCTACATTCTATGATTAAAGTGAGTCACAGAGAATAGAAGAGGCCTGGGTAATTTTTTTACTGGGCTGAAGGCCACATTTGGTCTTTTAATGGTACAACAGTAAATTCTGGAGGCTGCTGAGGGCCACTCCCAAAATTTAAGTATCCTCCTGCAGCAAAGGTTAAAAGTTACTCTCACTTCCTGTATCTCTGCTTGAAAGACTGTTCCTTCAATTGGCCCATCAAAATAATGACAAATAGTCCATAAGAAGTAGTACATAGTAAAACCTATTTTCAGGAGCTCCATCATGGAATGAGTTAAAGTGACACTCAACTTTGGCTACCCAGAAACACTAAGAATCCAGCGAGGGTGTATATTTTCTGTCTGTCTCTTCTTCCTCCCATCCAATTTGTTTTAAATATTATTTCCTTTAAAAACACCATAGTTATATTTAGTTCTTTTCAGATTTTATTAGCATGATGATTGATCACAATTGGGAAATCACCCAATTGTTCTTATTTGCCTAAAACTTGATAGTATAGTGGGTTTTTTTTTAAAAATCACTCCATACTGATTTGCAGGTCTTCCCTCCAACAGAAATAGAAAGCAAGAACATGCTTCCACAGAGGTAGATGTCTTCTGCCTAATCTGACTACAGTTTTGGTATGTTTTGATTGAGCTTGACTGCATCACCAATGGCATTCTTAAGTCTCTGGCAGAATTATATGATATATAGGCTGCTTTTTTTAAAATGGAAGATATCAAGGATTGAGCCTGGCACCCTTTGCATCAGAAACTGATTGAACTAACTATCTCCCCTGAGCCAAGCTTTCTTTTCAAAGAAGCAATGCCAGCATTTATCACTGAAAGAAGCAAGACCCGTGCAAAATTATATAGTCTCAAAGTCCCTTCAAAATCACTAGATTTGAATAGCAAATTAATAGCGAATAATTAAATGCACAACTCCATATAATATTTATATAACAACAAAATAAACTAAGATTACAACTTATATAATCAGCATGTATATTCGCCATAAAATAGTGTTCTCTTGTGGCTTCATAAATATAGGTAGTGACCACAATTGAGCCCAGAATTTCAGTTGTCAAGTGAGACATTTGTTAAGTGAAACTTTTGTTAAGTGAGTTTTGCCCCATTTTACAACCTTTTTGGCACAATTGTTAAGCGAATCACTGCAGCTGTTAAGTTAATAATTCTATTGTTAAGTGAATCTGGCTTCCCCATGACTTTGCTTGTTAAAATGTCGCAAAAGGGGATCATATGACCTTGGGATATAGCAACGGTCATAAGTATGAACCAGTTGCCAAGCATCTGAATTTTGATCACATGATCATGGGGATGCTGCAAACGTCATAACTGTGAAAAATGGTCATTAGTCACTGTTTTCAGTGCCACTGTAACTTTGAATGGTCACTAAACGAATTTTGGTAACTTGAGGACTATCTGTAAAATCTTATGGGCCTGCATCTACAAAGTGAAACTGTGTGTTAGTCAGATCAGTTATGTAGCATTGGTAGATAGATCAATAAGGATAAATATAGATATATATGGGGAAAAAATGACAGGGTAGCATGGAGAGCACTTGCCTATAAAATCACTAAGAGTCAGACATGACTGAATGATTAAAACAACATATGGAAAAAATAGTTTAAAATAATCTTTAACAGCTAAGATTTTTTAAATTACCCATTAGAAGCTTACAGCAATATTCACAGCAGAAAAAACCTGCAGCTGAGAATAAAGTCAATCTTTTAAAAGTATGTTAAAACTAGAATTATTTGCCATGTCAAAAGACTAAATATATTTCCCAGCTTAACTATGTTTCTACTCCTACTCTGATCTCATTGGGACGAGTTAGCTGTTTTCTGAAAACTCGACAATTCAGTCTTATGGGAAGCCAAAACGAAGTCATTGCATCTTCATTGAAAAGCTTCCCAGCACATTATTTAATCTTTTTGAGAGGTCATTTGAAGTTTGGAAGGGAACCATCCATTGTTTGTCTCAATCGCATTTGGAGAATTCTTGTCTCTTGAAAAATAAGAAAATTTAATTGCCTTTGAAAACTGGCAGCAGAACAGGATGCAAGGAATGTTTGCTTTCTTTTGTAAAAGTCAAATTACTATTTTGATACATGAGAGACCGAATGTCGATCGGGAGGAGACAATCACCCATCTCTACTCCCTGGAATTAGGAGCTCTGACCCATCAGGCCAACCTATCTGAGCTACAAGGCCTCCACTGAGGGCCCTTTCCTTCAGCAAGAACTTGTTGTTTTCCTTCAATAGAAGTGGGGAAGAAGAGGCAACGCAATTAGGAGCTGATGCAGCAGAACGGGGTCTCTTCGCTCAAAACTTGTCCTGCCCTTTTGAGGGAAGAAGGCAAGATGGAGGCAACACTTTCTTTCAAAGCCTTGCCACTGAGGTCAAGGAGTTTGCTAAGGGGAGGCAGGAGCTGCTCTGATTCAGTTCACCATCTGTTATATTCTGGCAACCGGCAGGATGGCCTATCCCAGGGGTTAGCAACCTGCTGCTCTGGAGCCACATGTGGCTCTTTCATCCTTCTGCTGCAGCTCCCTGTCGCTGGTCGGCTCCACAAATGATAGGGTTTTCGGTTAGGACAGGTAGAGGAAAAAGGATGCCGCGCTAGGAGGAGACTCTATGGTGGGAGAACTGGACTTCTGGTCGGCTCCAGAATTGAATGGGGGCTGCCGGTTAGGACCTTTGTGGCTCTTTGAGTGTTTTAAGGTTGCCAACCCCTGGTCTATCCTGTATGACCGGCAAGAAATCTTGGTCTTGTCGGTGCAATTTAAAACAAGGTCAATCCAAAGTAGTTTCTTTGCTAGGTCAAGTTATTTTTGGCTCATCAAGCAGAAAAATCTTAAAAGTATTTTTCCCCTGTTCATGCAAAGCATTCACAATCCATGCAAAACAGTCTCAAAAGATGTCTGTGTCTATATGCTTTAAAAAATGACTATATTTCACCTATAAATCCACTCTGAACGCAGTGAAGAACAGAGAATGCTTACAGCCAGCATTGTTTTTTTGTAAGAGAGGTGCTGAGCTCTCAGCTCAGCCATGAGAGCTCAGTCACAAAACCTATTTTCCTATAGGGCAAAGAAAAGCTCTAGCTTGCAATAAAATTGCTTAGGATAGTTTTTCTCTCCCACTAGACTTGCCTTTTCCTTCTGTTGTTTTAAAGTGGTGGTGACATATGAGATAAAATCAGGGCTAGATTCCAAATAGGCTGGTGTGATGGCGCAACAGATAGAAATCCCAAACTTTGGTTGCGGGCAAAGAAATAATATAAACAGCAGCAACACTTACTTGCGTGGGTGGCAATTAATCATACCAGTCAGTTTACCAGTAGAGTCACTTTTTTCTCCTGATCCAGGTCTTAATCCCGTGGCAACTTTTCTGGTTGTGTTTGCTGCTTGCAACAGTTCTTGACCTAGAGAACAATGTTGTTGTTCAAAACAACCACATTCTTTCTCCCAAATTGAGATTCAAGGTGCTGGTAATCACCTATAAAGCCCTACATGGCTTAGGACTGGGGTATTTGGCGGACCATCTGAGGCCAGCGACAGCTCCCCATCGCCTGGTGCGTTCCCACAGGGAGGGCCTCCTTGGGGTGCTGTCAGCCAGACAATGTCAGCTGGCGACCCCTAGGGAGCGGGCTTTCTCTGTGGGTGCACCTATCCTGTGGAATCAGCTCCCCCTGGGCCTCCGGGTGGCCCCTGACCTTCGCTCTTTCCGTCATGACCTTAAAACATGGCTATTCCACCTGGCCGGTTTGGACTGAAGGGGTTTTAGAGGGGATTTTAATGTTTTTTATAGTTTTATTGGGTATTTTTAAAAAATTGAACTTTGTGTGTTTTATTGTTGTGAGTCCTTTCAGAGTTAGGGTGGCATATAAGTCTAAACAATAAATAAATAAATAATAAATAAATAAATAAATTGTTAGTTCTTGTTCTTGTTCTCCTTCTCTGAGTGTTCTCCATCATATTCCCTATACATGTGGCAGTTCCTTCACTAAATTCTCTGTTAAGACCGATGGCATCTCTGCACTACAGCTTTCAATTGCTTGTGCATTATATTCTGGGTTTTGACTGTCATTGATCACTAGTTTGTTCGTTTGTTGTCTACTATATGCATATAGTAACCCAACTGGAAATGAAATTCTTTTCCTGATCGAGACTTTCTTCCATTTTGGCCCCAGTGTTTGGACCACAAGTAACACAACTCCCAACTATTGGATTCCCCTGCTTCTTTTCCTCCCCCACCTTGGCAGAAAAGCAAGCACCAAGTGCTTTCCTTTCTGTAAAAATGGGTTTTGAGGACCAGTAAGAATAACAACAACAGAAGAAAGGGTGGCAGTTTTACAATTGTTCCTGTTACTTGGGCAAAAGGAGAAATTTAGTAGAATTCACAAAAAGGGAATGGGGGAGAAAGAACCAGCCATCATTTTATTGTTCAGTTGTTGAAACTAAGCATTTGTGTTTTCATTGTTCCATTCTACAAGTGTAACAGGCATACTAGACAGTGGTGGGTTGCTCCCGGTTTGGTCCGGTTCTCTAAAACCTCTAAAACTGGCGGGAGGCTCTGCCCACCCGCCACAACATCATCATGGGTGATCTGTGCATGCACAGAAGCGCGCATGTCCACTCCCGCTGCGAACCAGTAGTAAAGGTAAGTAGAACCCACCCTTGATACTAGACCAGGGGTTTCCAACCTTGGCAACTTTAAGCGTGGCAGACTTCAACTCTCAGAAATTCTGGGAGTTGAAGTCCTCCAGGCTTAAAGTTGCCAAGGTTGGAGACCCCTGTACTAGACTATTCTGCTTGAACCAGCAGAGAGGGGAAAACACACTGCACCAGAAATATGGACAGAAATTGCCTTCCAGTTGGCAAGGGACAAATTGAGGATGGCATTATCCATTTCTGCCTCCCCAAATTGTAAGTGGCCCATCATTACGCTGGTTAAGCAGAAAGTGTGGATTAGCCACTAGTAGTTGGAGCTACAGAAACAGAGCAGCTACCCTTTATCCTCCATTTACGGCTTCAGTACAGAATCAGAGTTGGGGGGGGGAAATAATGCCTCTAAAAAAAGATGGCCTTTTTTCCCTTGCCAGTCTCGTCTTTTGCCTCTAGTTCACTTCTGGAAAGGATTTCAGTAGACGAAGCAGACCAGCAGCTCCTGAGGAGCCAAAAACCCAGGATATCCTAACTGAAAAATGAGCATAGTCTTCTCCCAGGGTTGTTCTTCCTCCCCAATATCGCACCATCGCAAGGATCACTGGCTCCAGTTTAGTGAATCTCACCAGAAAGAGGCATTCCCTGAAGACTTCTGGGTGCCTCACTGTGTATACACTGAAAAAGGTCACAGTCTGGCACACTGCCTAGACTGGAGCATTTGAATCTCCCTTCTCGGTGATCTAAATCTTTTCTCTCTCCTTCCAGATAGTTATTTTCCTAGAATGTTAATCATTGGCCCCATTTTTCCCTTCCGTTTGGAAACAATTGTTACACAAAAGTGTGAGTTTCCCTCTTCACTCTGTGTAAAGCCTGCTTGCAGTACAAAACCAACATAGCTGTAACGATGAATGAGAAAAGCATTTATTGTTTCATGAATGGAAAAAGAATATAGAGGAAATAGGAGACTGTAGGCACAACCTTGACGTTACAATTACCTTGATTAAACGTTTGCCCTTGAAAGTCATCAGTAAGGAATTGGTTATTGTTGTTCTGTAAGACTCCCTGTCTGGATAGGAAAACATCCTAGCTTAAATTAAATAGGGAGTTAAATGTTGCAAGGGCTTTCAATGGCCAGCAAGTCCAAAATCATCAAACCACAGTTAGCTGCTGGTTTCGTAGCACCAAGTGCATTTTATTCCTTTTAATATTCAAGGTAGCAAGTGACTTTCAGACCCAGGAAAGTAGCTTTTACTGTCTTCAATAACAACATATTTTGAATGTGCTTCAGATGGAGCCGTTGTTTCCTCTTGATTTGGTACTCATTTAATAACAGCCAGCTAGAAAGTAGAACCTGGACCTTGGCCTCTTTAATGAGTACATTCAATGAACTTCCATTCCACATGGTGGTCCTTGGCACGGAGAATAGATTTTATTCCATTAATTTAGCACTCAGGTGTTCAGTGTTAAATAGAAAAAGAAAAGTCCTGGGAATAAGGAGCACTTATTGCCTCAACCCCAGTTCCAATGGCTTTGCTTTCAGCTTGAGTGATGAATTACTTATGATAAAGACAACCTTGTCAGAGAAATCATGAAGTGTTAATGGGACTTGTATTGAGGAAACTGTAGGCCTTCGATGTTTAAAGACATTCTGGGGAAAATATGTACAATTATAGGGAAATTAAAATGGTAAAGATGAATAAGAAGGTGAGCCCTGATATCTATATTCTTTGTACAGGAATACTGAAGCCAAGAATGCTATGAAAGTCTATCATTATTTGGATCAGAATACCAGTATTGATTAAATGCAGGCCTTCTATCTTTCTTGTAACTTATCATTTTTGAGATGAAGCCCATTATGTAAAGTTATCATTCAGAGCTTTCTATCTAATAAAGAGTTGTTCTTCGTTGAATCCCACAAAAACTACAGAGCTGTTTTCAAGGGTGTCTTCTTTTCAGTTCTCCTCTATAATTTGAAAACGGTTCTGATCTACTTCATGATACTGATTGGGAATCTGGATGTTTCATAAATGTTTTAACCTGAACAATATCTAAACAAAGGAAGGAAGATCCTAGATATGTAAAATACTTTCCTTGTATGGTCTACAACTGTTTTAAGATTACATATATGCTAAGTGCATATATATCAGAGGACACTGGAATAATGAATTCATGCAGCAGTAAATACTATGAGAATAGCCCTCTTATGAATTAAGAAAATGGACTTGATGACAGCTGAAAGATAACATTGGCTTATATATTTTCCGAATGACAATGGGGGAATTCTGTATTTCATTTATCATACTGACTTATTTTTTAGTGGAGCAATCATTCCCTTAGGCATTTTTAAGTCTCTTGTTCCTAACCATGAGATAATCTACAAATGCCAAGGAAACACAAGGGAGCTGATTTATGTTTTCTTTCTAATTGTCTTCTGTGTCTTCATTTATAATTATGTCATGTTATGAAGAAGCATTGTGATGTTCCTAAATATTTAACTACATTATTTAAAACGTTCATATTAAAAGTAAAGCAACACTGTTCAGGTAGATTAGAATATTTTTCTCTGGCAAACTTGTTTTCCCAGGATCATCCTCTTTTTTGGAACAGAGAAGTGATGAAACAAATTACTTATCTTTTTTCATCACTCCCTCCCATTTCCCAGCAATGTCTGATGTACTCCATCAGTCACAGATGTATTTGGTAGCCTTACTGGACCACTTTCATAATTTCCATCCGTAATCTCAGGATAAATATGACTTAATTCATGATACTGTTTGGCAATTTTGTTGTTTCATAACTAATCATGTTTATATAAACCTAGCTTGATGTCCAGTGTAATTACTGCTACGATTCTCTTGAATATTTGCCTCCGGTTTTTTTTTTACAACAATCAGGTTTTTACTATGAAGGTACAGTCAGGGAATGGTCACAAGGGGTATAAATTTCCTAATTTTAAAGCCAGCTTGTTCTGCCCCTGCAGGTTTGATTTTTTTTTTTATTTATGTAATTAGTTTACGCAGTATTGTAGATTAAATTAGTTGACTCCTCAGAAAATGGAGGAGCTTGCTTGAGGAAAAATCTATTAAAATACTGTGAAATAAAGAAAAGATAAATTATACAGATTTCTATTAGATTCAGCATTTGTTACTTAGAGCCAAGGCCATAGCAATGTGCTGAAATACAAAACAAGTTTTTACTATAGATCTGATAATATGCACACTCTTCTAACCGCAATCAGGGTAGCATGGAAAAAACAACAACCCGAATCTTGGTGAGTTGAATGGCATGATCATGAAAAAGCAGAGAAGTGGTTTTCTCTCTTTTGGATTAACCTATATTGGAAAATATAGGTTATATTTTCCATGCACACTCAAATACTGTTTTTCCCAGCTAGATACTTTGGAGATACTTCTTAGTGTAGGGATGGTGAACCTTCTGGGCTCAGTATGTCAAAAATTTGGAAAGTGCCTATCATGACTGTTGGCATGTCCTGTCCCACCAGCAAGAGAAAAACAATTCTCTAACTCCCCCCAAATTCTAGGCTACTGTGAAGAATGACACCCAAGGGCAGCACTGAGGCTGGGCTTGAGGTTGAGGCCCAGGTCACTGATGCTACTCAAAAAGGTCTCTTCATGACGTTCCTCAGACACGATTGCTCCCATAACCCCAGTACTCCCTGGGATTTGCCATATACCTTCAGGCAATGTTTTCTTTCTGTTCACAGGCCCTGGGGCCTACCTGCGGCCTACATGAGGCTTTCAGGTTCAGAGAATGCTCCTCTGCAGCTTCTACGGCCTCCAAAAACAGCACAAAAGCACACCCCATTCTCAAGCAGCCTCTGAAAATCGCACCAGAATGAGGTGTGCTAGTGAGAAGAACTGTTGTTGGGTGTTGGTGAACACTAGCATCATGATCAAAATGTTGTGGCGTGTCTCCTTTGACATGAGTGTCGTAGATTTGCCATCACTACCGGTATCTCAGTAGCTGGCTTTCCTATAACAAAAATATCAGAGAAGCCACTTAGGCCAAGAGGGGTGAGGGTGGTGGTTGTTCCGGTGGTAGGTTTGCATTTTAAAAATACAGTAAATTGTGTTGTACTTTTGATTGACATGGGTGAGGAGCCAGACTGGCAGGGTTGTTTTGTTTTGTTTTGTTTCATATGATTGAATAATCTGTATGGGTTCAGATATTGTCTGCAACTCTGCCTCGAACATCAATGTTCTGGGTCTGCTGGAGGATCAGAGCATATTCTTTTCTTTTTTTTCAAAACAAAACAGATTTTAAAAACAACAACCTTGGCCTTGGTTAGTATTATGTATCAGTTCTGGAATGGTGTATTTTTAATTTATTTCTTAATCATTTTTTTAAAAAAAGAAAAGCAGTAAGGAACAATTTTAAAAAATGCTGGTTTTTAGGAGTGACGGGTGAAACTTGCTTTTTATTTGTTGTATAACTACAGATGCTGGAATACTGAATTGCAAACAGTTTGACATAATTGCTACAACCCAGAATCTTTCTTGCCCTGGATTCCCCTCGGGTGAATCATTCTTTAAGTGCCATGAGTGAATCATTCTTTGTGTAAACCTGAAATATCTTGATAATAATGAATGACTGGGGTTTTGTAGGCAAGATTTGTGTCCCCATCGTATTCAGCATGAAATCTTTCTTCCTCTTTATTCAGGGATGGGAAGGTCACTGGCTCTCTAAACTAATGGAATTTGCGAGGCAGCACCCGAAAAGATAATTTTAAAAAAGGAACTAGTTTTCAGTTCCAGATCCAATAGGGAGTCTAAGTCTTCCAAACCCTCTATTCTCCTTGTGTTGTTTCTGCAGAGAGGTAAAAGGGATCTGGGTGGGGATTGGCCACTGTTAGTGCACCATTTTACTGCCAAAGAATAATATTATAAGACAAGGACTACCTCTATATGAACCAGTGAGAGGAACTACTCTCTACAGAATCGTCTTAATGGCAAGTGGCAGCTTTTCATTGAATACTTTCAGGATGACTATAATGAAAAAATATATAGTAAGAACTAGTAACAGTAGCGTCAACAAGTAAATGCAGAATTCCGTATGAACTGTGATGGAAGTCAGTGAATATGGGTGCACTGATTCACAGCCAGAGTGGCTTGGATCTGCCCAGGAGGAAGAAGGAGCTGGGTGGTCAGCAATGGAGGAGGAGCTAACAGAAGAACTGCAATTACAACCATCAGGACCTGGCTGCCCTAGAGGTCATACACAGGCTAGACCAAAAGATCATTTGGAGCTGAGAACAGAACAACTAACCAAGTTGAACAGGGCCTCCCAGGTGAAAGACAGGGAGGACTGAGGCAGAAGAGGATAGGGAGAAGCCTTTAGAGTTAGGACACGGGCTGTTTTCTCTGCCAATTTAGCTAAATGCTAGAATGTAAATTAGCAGATTGTATACTATCACAATGCAAGCTTCAGAATTAGTAGAAATAACGGGGTGAGCTCCCGTTACTTGCCCCAACTTCTGCCAACCTAGCAGTTTGAAAGCACGTAAAAAATGCAAGTAGAAAAATAGGGACCACCTTTGGTGGGATGGTAACAGCATTCCATGCGCCTTTGGCATTTAGTCATGCCGGCTACATAACCACAGAGACGTCTTCAGACAGCGCTGGCTCTGCAGCTTTGAAACGGAGATGAGCACTGCTCCCTAGAGTCGGGAACAACTAGCACATATGTGCGAGGGGAACCTTTATCCTTTAAGCACTCTTTGAAAAACTCGTTTCACTGTTCCTTGAAGCTAGCCTGTGCTGTGATTAATAGGCCAGGCAGGCCTGTAAATAAATAATCAGGCAATGAATCCAGAGAAGAGGAAAGACACAAGGTGGGTCAAGATCCAGGGTCCAAGGTATGGCAAATCAACAAAAGTGCAGATCAAACCTGGGTTATGAAGAAGAGTTCTCAGCTTTCTTCACATGATAGAAGAGCCATCAATGAGCATCCTAGTGCACACAGAAACTGCAGAGTCTGTACTTAGCACTCCCATGCCTTTAGCCAATGTCTCAGACCTACCAAGTTCAGTTTTCTGCTTCTAAACTTTCATTTAGCCCCTCTTCGTAAACAAGTTAGTGTGGCTTCTGCCTGCTATCTGCACTTAGACAAATCTATGCATCCATCATAACCAGTAGAGTATGTGCTTATTGGTTTTTTTTATTGTTTTGTGTATTTTCAACTTCATTGTCAACCTTCTGCATAGATTGAGGTCGACTATAAATGCTCTTAATAAATAAATTATCCAAACAACTTTCTATACCAATACTTAAAATGTAGCTTAGAAAATGTAATCAGTACAGTACTTTAGAGAGATCTGTTCTCATTATCTGATCATTTCACATTGAATAGCCCTGAAATACTTGCTGCAAGCATATTTATATTATCCTTTTTTAGTAATATATTCTCTCACATCAGCTGCCTTATTTTTCCTGTCTATCAGTTAGCATGAGTTGTAACAAACATTTAGAAAATTTGAGAAGAACAATGCTAAGCTATAACTTATATCAGTGGTTCTTAACCTGTTGTCCACAGGCCCGTGGAGGGCCGTGATCTTATTACAGGTGGTCCGCAAAGGCTTGAAGAAATGTTATGATTTAAATCTTTGGTCAAGTCTTGGGGGTCTATGGCCATGGTTCATGGCCATAAAAGGTATTTAAAGGAGGTCCATGGTGAAGAAATGCTTGAGAACCATTGATTTATATGAAGACTCTGCAAAAGCTTCATAAAGTCATGCGTCAATCAGATGGAAGACCAATATGGGATTGAAGAATCTCAGGACAAATAATACAGGTCTTAAAAATGATTGCTCCCATGGAAGCAAAAAGGTTGGTGAATTATTTGGAGGCAATGCGATGGGAGCGCTGATGCTCTTTTACATATTACTTGGCACAGCCTTTAAAAGTATATACTAAACCTCAAATATAAACATTTTTTTAGCCTGGAAGGATAAATTTCAATATACTGTTCTACAAATATGGTAATAATTATCTTTCTGACTAAAATGAAAGGGGAAAAAAAGCCCAGTTAATAAAGCATAATTTCCCTTTAATCATCTCTCTCTTCTCCATTAGCTAGTGCAACTCCATAAAAGTTGGCCCCAAGTGCTTCAGAAGGTGTAGGCACCGACTTATGTTTTTCTGCTTCAACATGCTTGAGGGTAGTGGCAGTCAGATATTTAACTCAGAGAAGATATAAGAAAGACTGTATCATGGCTTGTACTGATGTAAAAATAATTACTACTAGTATCTTCTACATGGAGAAAAGATATATGAAGAAAACATCCAGTCTTGAAAGTCAATAGTTGGTCAATTAAATTAAACCTTTGAGAATTGATGAATTGAATCCTAGCTATTCAAAAACACGCCAATAGTCAGTTCATACATTAATATGTTATCCTTGACAACTTCTGGAAAATGGATGAAGTGCCAAATGACTAAAGAGAAAATGCATCCATCCTCAAAAAAGGAGAAAGAGGAAATACCCAGGGAATTGCAGGGTAGCTAGTTTTATATAGACATCTGAGAATATGGTAGAAGAGATCATAAATACATACTGCAAAGCACCTTGAAAATAATAAGATGATTACAAGAAGTCAGCATGGAATTTTAGGAACACATATATGCCCAACTAACTTCTCATTTTTTTTATTGGAAAACCTCTTTAAGTAGACTGTGGGAATGCTGTACAGTGAGGGGAAAAAGTATTTGATTCCCTGCTGATTTTGTACGTTTGCCCACTGACAAAGAAATGACACACTATGCCGTGAAGGACAAAAATCCTGCAGTGCCTGCAAAGTCCCCCTGCTCAAGAAAGCACATGTACAGGCCCGTCTGAAGTTTGCTAATGAACATCTGATTCAGAGGAGAATTGGGCGAAAGTGTTGTGGTTAGATGAGATCAAAATTGAGCTCTTTGGCATCAAATCAATTCGCCATGTTTGGAGGAGGAGGAATGCTGCCTATGACCCCAAGAACACCATTCCTACCATCAAACATGGAGATGGAAACATTAGTTGGGGGGGGGGGGTATTTTTCTGCTAAGGGAACAGGACAACTTCAACGCATCAAAGGGACAATAGACGGGGCTATATACCATCATATCTTGGGTGAGAACCTCCTTCCCTCAGCCAGGGCGTTGAAAATGGTTCAAAGACCCATACATGGATGGGTATTCCAGCATGACAATGACCCACAACACATGGCCAAGGCAACAAAAGAGTGGCTCAAGAAGTAGGACATTAAGGTTCTGGAGTGGCCTAGCCAGTCTCCAGACCTTAATCCCATAGAAAATCTGTGGAGGGAGCTGAAGATTTGAGCTGCCAAATGTTAGCTTTGAAACCTTAATGAGTTGGAGAGGATCTGCAAACAGGAGTGGGACAAAATCCCTCCTGAGATGTGTGCAAACCTGATGGCCAACTACAAGAAATATCTGACCTATGTGATCGCCAAAAAGGCTTTTCCACCAAGTACCAAGTCATGTTTGTGAAGGGGTCAAATACTTATTTCATTCATTAAAATGCAAATCAATTTATCAATTTTTTGAAATGCATTTTTCTGGATATTTTGTTGTGATTCTGTCCCTCACTGTTAAAATACACTTACCATTAAAATTACAGAGTGATCATTTCTTTGTCAGTAGGCAAATGTATAAAATCAGCAGGGGATCAAATACTTTTTCCCCTCACTGTATATGTAATATCTTTATTTAAACAAAGCACCTGTCATGTTTCTTGTCATTCTGAATAGCAAGGTATAACAAGTATAGGCTGGGTAACATTTTAGTGGATATAATGCTGTCAAATATCATTTTGACAATGTGTTCATAAACAATTTCATTATTGCAATGTAGATTTTAAGCCCACTGCAGCACAATTTTATTAACTGAATATCCATTTCATCATATATATTGATATCTGTTGAAATGAATGGTAGATTATTAATTCTTTGAGACACAAATCTATTATAACGACTGATTTATAAAGTTTTTCATGTGTTGATAGTATGGTGATATTATCTATGGGAGTAAAAATTGACTTAGATTTGGACTAATGGGCAAGCAATTAGGGAAAAAAATCATGGAATGTTGTTTATGATGACTGCAGTGAGATTACCGTATGGTAAAAAATGAAAAAGTTTGATACTACGCACAATGGAGGAATGATTGCTAAAGATGACGGAATTTGCTGACATGGCTAAATTAACTTCTTTGATTAGAGAAAAAAATAATACCTCCATTTATGGTTGATTGGAAACCTTTATCGAATTTTTGCATAAAACAGGAAAAAAAATACATGATTCATGGTCTCAATGATTAGAAAAAA
>WNWU01000003.1:928865-940349 GCA_012654045.1 Ptyas mucosa
GACAAACTATCAAGCAGTAAACAATATCTTAATCAAGGGATTACCAAGGAGAAAACATTACTTCCTCCAATAGTGACAGGGTAAGCTACCGTATATACTCGAATATAAGCCGAGTTTTTCAGCCCGTTTTTCAGCCTGAAAAACGCCCCCTCGGCTTATATTCGGGTCACGAAAAAAATGACTTTTTCCCTGCAACTGGCTCCCAAGGCTTGCTAGGGGCATGAGGGGGGTGCCTAGCAAGACTCTCTGCAGCCCCCTGGAAGCAAAAACGGGCTGGGGGGGGGCTTAAAGGGAGAAAAAACAAAGAAATCCTCACGTTTAGGGAGATCCCATGTGCACTGACCTTGAGTTGAGAGCTGATTGTGATTGGCTGCTAGCTAGCCTTCTTGTAATTGGCTGCTAGCTAGCGGGTTCTCCCAGCTTGGCTGTCTCAGGAATTCTGCGAGTTGAAGTCCACAGGTTGTAAAAGGGCCACATTTGCCCAGCCCTGGTATCTCTTAACAGAGGCTTCAACTTGCCTGAAATTAGATCAAGCCAGTGACTGGGTGGGCATGGCTAGCTGGTCATGTGATATATGTGTATAGTCAGAGGGCTGAAAAAAGTCATTTCTGACAGGTCCTCACACTTCTGATTGGTCCTCACACTTATGACCATCCTCACATTTATGCCCGTGCAGCATTCTTAAAACCATGTCACTCATTTCACAACTGCTTCTCTTTACCATGGTGACAAGATAGGGCAAAAACGTAAAATGTGAGGACAGTCGTAAGTTCGAGGACTGGTCACAAGTGCGAGGACCAGTCAAAAATAACTTTTTCAACCCTCTGAGTAGTCCATATGCACAAAAGGACTACCCAGAGGGCTGAAAAAAGTGATTTCTGACAGGTCCTTGCACTTTTGACCAGTCTTTTTTTATTTTGAAATTTACCAGTAGCCGCTGCATTTCCCACCCCCGCCTTATACTTGAGTCAATGAGTTTTCCCAGTTTTGGGGGGTAAAATTGAGGGGGTCAGCTTATATTCGGGTCGGCTTATACTCAAGTATATACGGTACTTTACACAAACAGAGAGCAAACCCCACTCCCTTTAAGCACTGAAGATGTTGCCTAGCCAGGCAATGAAATGTCTGCACGAAAACAGCTAACTCAGAGAGCACCAAGGACTCTAATGTGAGTCCCTAAGCTACATATATTCTCTTCTATTAATGCTAACATGTGCTGCCAATGAAATTGGAAGCTCCTTTTTAATGTTTTTCTTCTTTCTGCTCTTTTGCTTCCCCCCCCCACTCTTCTTTTCGGTTTTGTTTTTTTTATTAGTTTGTGTTTTTATGCTCTTTGTAAAACTTTCAATTAAAAATCCATTTTAAAAAAAGAGGGGTGGGGGAAAGTGACTTGGGCAGTTGGATCTCCTGTGATATCATTCAGTGGGCTCGTGTAGAAGGATGCTATCTTTTACTTAAAAAAAAAATCAAAATACCCAAACCCTTCGGTTTAACGATGTGGTATAATTTAGTTTAGTCATTTGAAATGTGAGCATAATCTCTGTGAATCAGAGGATAACACTTTGTTGATTTGACAGGGCATATTTATGTAATCATCTTAAAATAGTGGTTCTTTTAGTAAGTTTAATTTGAATATTAAGCACTGTACCATTTTAAAATTAAATTTTAATTTGAAAAAAAATTGGATAATACCTGTCGGTTCTGAATTTATTTTCTTTGTGAAAAATTCATAGTATTCAGAAAATGATCTTTTACATCATTTTGAGATTAGTAAATAGAAATTAGTAAATGGAGTTATTTTACAGCTTACATACTGAGTGTGTTGGACTAGGACAAGGGTCGGCAACCTGCGGCTCTGGAGCCGCATGTAGCTCTTTCATCCCTCTGCTGTGGCTCCCTGTCACTAGTCAGCTCCACAATTGATAGGGCTTTCAGTTAGGACAGGTAGAGGAAAAAGGATGTCACACTAGGAGGAGACTCTATGGTGGGGAACCAGACTTCCGGTCATCTCCAGAATTGAATGGGGGGCTTCTGGTTTTGTGGCTCTTTGAGTGTTTAAGATTGCCAACCTCTGGACTAGGACATCCAAGTTCCTAGCCTTGGAACCTCATTAGACCAGTTGTGACCTCTCAAGCCTACTTACTTCAAAGAGATGTGGAGATAAAGTGAAGGAAGATCCCAATGTAAGCTGACTTGAGTTACTGGAAAAAGTGAGGATATAAATATAAATAAATATAACAATTCTCCTCCTCATGATTGGAGGGATTCATTCTGAGGACCATGCTCATAGTTCACTTTCTATTTCAACATCAGCTCCCCAAATTCACCTACCTGGAAACTAGGGGCCAACATTCTGGAGTATTATGAGTGCTACCAATCAACAGGAATTATATAACCATTGTATCCTTTTCAACAAGTATTTTGAATTTTACATGTGAATGTGGCTATAGATATATGTCTTTTTGTTTATCACATATAAACACTGGATTTTAAAGCAGGGGATCTCTGTTGTGCAAGGGGCAAATTTAACAGAATCTGTTCCTTCAGGCATCTTGGCTGAGCACCTGAATAGTGTTTTCTGCTATTTATATCTCAGCGTCTGTTCAACTCTGCAGTGTTTCTTTCAGCATTATGTAACTTTAAGGGAACATTGTGAGTGTTTTCTATACTAAACAAACTGATTGAAGAGATATCTTCTAGCTGGAATGCAAACAGGGGTGGGAGTTTTGCCGTTTTTGTACAAGCCATTACACGTGCATAACTTGATAGCTAGAAATCTTTCACACCTAAAGATAACTGGTATATGCCTTTAAAACGTTTATATACAATTTGATCTGTTTTTCTACATAAGGAGGTGTCCCTGTTTGCACTTTTAGACAAGGCAGCAAAATTATCTTCAATATACCCATGTTCAATGCAGTACGTTCCTGAATTCTAATTGGAACGATGGGAATATTTCCTTTTTCAGTTTTGGATGAGTTTTCCAGAAATCCCCGATTGTTGTGGCAAACGCAATTGGGCCTTGACAGTTTGATCTGGCCAGCTTCTATGTAAGTTCTTTTATTTCTAAGAGTCTGGCCTTGTTAAATTTTATTCATGCATAAGATGTGAGAACATGAACCACAGATTTGGTCTTCTGCCTCCTGCCTTCCTGGTCACAAAGCAGAACTATCTGAAAAGGGACTGCAGATGGTATTCTTCTCAGTATTACTACCAATTTACCCATAAGTTTTATCAGTTACTGTAATGATTGTAAGAATCTTCATCTGAATGCATTTGTGATCATCCTTCAGTTTATTGCTCAACTAGCTGATATACAATGGATATAAGGTTGGCTCATTTCATGGAAGGAGTTTAAAAATGTCTAAACAGGCTTAAGACCCTTTACTTTCTTATTCAGAATGAATTAATATTCATAGGGCGACTTAGAAAACATGAAACAAAATCTTACAAATTTAATAGCCTGATTTAAAAGTCTGATCTTTTTAAATATTTAGCTGGTATCAAAAAATATAGTAACATACACTAGTGGCCAAACCTGTGGAAATCTTTTGGGAAAAGTGTATTTTCTAAAACTAGCTAATAACACCACTTTTTTTTTTGAGTAGTACCATAAAATTATATGGAAAGATAATTTAATCAAGAATGTAATGTAATAACTTTTATGAAGGATTTGCTATTAGACTAGCAGTTACAGTATAAAGAAGAAAAGTGAAACACGTAGAAAAAAAATGATATATACAAAAATTATCATCATGTCAGTTAATACTTAGTTGGGTAACCTTTAGCATGAATTATGGCCTTACAACATCTTCCCATGAAGTGAACCAGGTCTTTTAGCTCTGCAGCTGTTATAATGTGAAACCAAGATTGAATGATTGCTTCTATTAACCGGGTTATATTGCTGGGTCACTTCTGACTAACAAGTTTCTTTAGTCGGTTCCATAGATTTTCAATTGGGTTAAGATCTGGGCTATTCCCAGGCGATTCCAGCAGTGGAATATGATTATCCTGAAACTCCAAAAAAAGTGGTGTTATTAGCCATCAAACCTCAAAAATACACTTTTCCCAAAAGTTTTCCACAATTTTGGCCACTACTGTAGACACCTGGAGAGTCATCCTCAGAATAAGGTTTGGTAAGCAGGCTCCACTTCCTAGAAGAGGGGGAAACACCTGTAATAATCATCTTAGTGCATCATGAACAGTAATGCAAGTAGCTAATTTTGGACTCTGAACCTGCTTGTTAATGTAAGAATCTTTATGAGTGGCATCTTTAGATCAGTGTTTCTCAACCTTGGCAACTTTAAGATGCAGGGACTTCAACTCCCAGATTTCTCCATCTTTAGACTGCTTTAGATGATGACTGACATTACTAGCAAACATCAAATAATTTTGAGAGAGGAGCTTTTTATATGGTCAGTTTGTATTACCCATTTTAAACACAACTGAGAATATATCTTGTTCATTATGCCACACAAATTTTGTTTTAGACTCCTGTCCCGGTAGCACCATCGATTATGAATGTACCTAAATTCATGATAAAGCACAACACAAGAATTATACTGCCTGCACTTTTAAGATCAGATAAAGAGTATGGAGGAACTTTAAAAATCTCATACTATTGTGTAACTTAAGAAAATCCCTGATGTAAGTATTTCTCAGCATTTTGGCCCATGAATGATGGTTGCCTCTGTTTAATACGCAATTATGTACATGCTATGTTGAAAAGTCTTCTGGGGATGGTTTTTCTCTTTTAAAATTAAAACCAGACTTCAGAAGATTGGCAGTGTTAGACTTTTACCTAACATGGTTTGTTTATATGTCAGTAGGGATTTCTGGTAGTGTTTCATTAAAGAATGATACTTTTTTTTAAAAAAAAGACTGTCTTGACATTCAGAAGCATGTTCCTTAATGTACCTCACCTACAGGTTTCACAATCTGAGGCCACACCCTTGTCCAAATTGATTCACTCTTGTAGAACTAATAGGTGAGACTTGTTATAAAATATGCTAGATAAGATTACACAGCGCTTTAGCAATGGTGTTACTCTGCTTAATTGAAATGTTGCAAGAAATATTGTAAATGCTTGTGTGGTTTTTCTGTTTCACTAGTCTGAACTTTGGAAAGTGATGCCATGAAATGTATGTATGTACATCGGTGTTCCTGGAAGGCATACATCTGTACATCAGATGAGCATTGGCTCAGGCAAACAAACATATCCGTATGGATGAAAAAATCTTTTCCTTGCAATTAAGATCAAGGGAAATTATAAATGTGAAAACCTCACTTTTCATGATCATACTACAGGGAGGAAGAGCAGTGTTGTTCTTATTTTGATTTAGGTGTATCGTAAGACACGAAGAATAAGGAGGGTTGATGTCATCTCTTTGCACAGTTTTGATCGTCTAGTACAGGTAGTCCTCAACCTACGACCACAGTTGAGCCCAAAATTTATGTTGCTAAATGAGAAATTTGTTAAGTGAGTTGTGCCCCATTTTACGACTTTTCTCGCCACAGTTATTAAATGAATCGCTGCAGTTGTTAAATTAGTAACACGGTTGTTAAGTGAATCTGGCTTCTCCATTGACTTTGCTTGTCAGAAGGTCACAAAAGGGGATCACGTGACCCCAGGACACTGCAACTGTCATAAAGGTGAGTCCGTTGTCAAGCATCTGAATGTAAATCATATAACCCATGGGGATGCTGTGATGGTCATAAGTATGAAAAATGGTCATAAGTCATTTTTTCAGTCTCATTGTAACTTCGAATGGTCACTAAGCAAACTGTTGTAAGTCAAGGATTACCTGTACTTGGAATGTCAGATTCAAAGTTCTTTCTCCTCATACTGGGATGCTTTCAGCTTCTTGTTTAAAACTTTTTTAAAAAATTTGATTTAAATTAATTTGATAAAACTGTTATGAGGAATATTTTTTAAAAAGTAAGAGAGTGAATATTCAGCTGAATTCACATACAATCCTTGATTTATTCATTTAGTGACTGTTCAGAGTTACAACAGCACTGAAAAAAGTGACTTACGAATGATCCTCACACTTACAACCATTGCACAGTCAACCCCTCAGTCACAAGATCAAAATTTGGGTGCTTGGCCACCAGCATGTATTTATGACTGTTGTAATGTCCCGGGATTGTGTCATCACCATTTGTGACTTTCTCAGCTAGCTTCTGACAAGCAAAGTCAAAACCAAAGGGAAAAACAGATTCACTTAGTGACTGTTGATTCATTTACAGTCACAGTGATTCTCTTAACAGCTATGGCAATTGGATGGATCTCAGTTAACAGCCCTCTTGCTTAAGAACAAAACGTCTGGTCCAGTGGTGGGCTTCAAAATTTTTAACTACTGGTTCTGTGGGTATGGCTTGGTGGGTGTGGCTTGGTGGGTGTGGCAGGGGAAGGATACTGTAAAATCTCCATTCCCTCCCCACTCCAGGGGAAGGATACTGCAAAATCCCCATTTCCTCCCGATCAGCTGGGACTTGGGAGGCAAAGAATAGATGGGGGCGGGGCCAGTCAGAATTTTTACTACCGGTTCTCCGAACTACTCAAAATTTCCGCTACCGGTTCTCCAGAACTGGTCAGAATCTGCTGAAACCCACCTCTGGTCTGGTCCCAAGTGGAGAACTACACGTACGCTATAAAAATAAAGATAAATATCTATCATAAAGCTGATCAAAACAAAAGATTCCAAGGATCTTTTATAATGTAACAATAGGAACTTGCGCTCACTTCAGGGAGAGAAATGAAACACTTGTTTTGAGAGAGATTTATACTGAGTCTGATATAGCATAAGTGTGGAAGAAAATTTATTGATAAATACATTTTCCTCTGACAGAACCTTAACACTGTAGGGGTTAGGGTTAGGGTTAGGGTTAGGGTTAGGGTTAGGGTTAAGGTTAGGGTTAGGGTTAGGGTTAGGTAGTGGCAATGTCAAATTTCCTTACAATAGCTTTAATAAGGCCTTACCTCCAAAGTCAGCAGTTGATGGGTCTTCTTACATCTGAAGAGCAAAAAGCCAGATGACCCCTGGATGGTTATCCAGAGTTTCTCTTCTTATGATTGTCCTGATTCTCGTTCTAGTAGATTTACCTTCCACACACACATACAATACCTATGTTACTTGGCTGGTGATATTAATATGGACTAAATGGTTGATATAAGCTTTATTGTGATTATCAGAACAATTAATTCTTACAAGTATAGGGTTTTTTTTAATATTTTCCTAATATTAGTACTTAGAAACTTATTAATTTCATGGTGATAAACTGTAGAATAGTTTTGACATCTGACACTAGAGTTCATTGCAGAAGCAGAGAACAAGAAGTGGTGAAACACCCTTCTCTATTTACTAAGTTCTAAGTTCTCTGTATCAAAGTGGCAAGGATACCTGTCCAAGTATTTTCATATGACTGAAAAGTAAGCATGTGAATTGTAAAGTGGAGAAAAATATTTACCTTTTTTGAAAAGTTACACATTTAACTATATTTAAAACTCGTTTTAAAAGAATGTTAACTTGTAAACTGTTCTAAACATGTGTGCAAATATCTCATACGCAATTAGTAATAATTATTTACAAAGTATTTGTGAACATATGCCCAGAGGTTTAGTATATTAAAGTGAAACTTTTTTTTAAAAAAAGGCCAGGACAACATAAAACCCCTCAAAATGTATAAAGATGTCCATTCTGCTTCAGTTAATAAATTGGGGTAGTTTTAGACCATAAAAAGGCAAAGAGAAATATGCAGTCAGATCTTCCTATATAAGGAATTTTGATTGTGTTAGAGCTACAATTGAAAAATGCATATACTGTATTTCATAGAAGTTAACTTTCCTGTAGGATAGAAACTGGATTAGAAGCCTGCCAAGAGAACATTCGTTTCAGGACAGCTTTCGTCAACCTGGTGCCTACTAAAAGTGGATGAAATTTCCAAGAAGCTCTATATCTAATTTCAACAGTAATCAGGAATGAGCCCAATACATCAAGCTACATATGACGGGGGAAATAAATAGAATATGCCCAACCCAAAAAGAGCAAGTAGACACTGCAGATGTTTCTAATACAATAGACCAGTGTTTCTCAACCTCAATAACTTTAAGATGTGTGTGTGGACCAACTCCCCAAATTCCCTAGAAAGCGTGGTGGCTGGGGAATTCTGGAAACTGAAGTCCACATATCTTAAAATTGCTGAGGTTGAGAGGCACTGCAATAGTCCATCTGCAATCCACAGCTGATGGTACAGGAGAGAAGTGACTGTTAAGGCTTTCAGACTAAGCACAAAAGCAGCAACTAATCTGGGAAGATCAGTGCAGAGCTTCCCATGCTAAGACCAGGATAATGATGGGGATAATGCAGCTTTGGATCTATCTGTGTTGATATTGATAGTAGCTCAGACAACGTACATATACACGCACCAAGGATTATGAGTAAGATCTGGCCAACTCACCACAAAAGCTGAATTCTAGAAAAACAGTATGCTAGACACATAAATCTTCACTAGACCCCCCCCCCCAAAAAAAATATATGTCTGGGTGTAAAAATGCTGAGCAAACATGTGTCCTATAAAATATTTTCCCCTGGAGAACAATCAGCTGTCATGATTACGGTCAATATTTGTGAAATATTTTAGCCAGATCACTTTATTGTTTGCTAAGAGCATGCATAATAAACCAATAATTCTACATCGTAAAATCCAGTGATCTGTGACTACGTCCGCATTTACACTACTTTTTCATATTCCTGTTGTTTTTATTAAGAGATACTGCTAGTTTAAATGCCAGTGAGATAAGTAGCAATATTTGTTATTGCTATATCAAGGCTATTGGGAAGAGGGGGATGTCACAGCCTATACATTGGACTTCAGAAAGGGAGGGGGACTAAGCAGGAACTCTCCCCACAAGTCATGTGGTACTCAGTCCACTTCAACAAGACAGACACAGACTTCAGAGGATAATTAGAACTGCAGAAAAAAAATTACTACCAACCTGCCTTCCATTGAGGACCTGTATACTGCATGAGTCAAAAAGAGGGCTGTAAAAATATTTACAGACCCCTCGCATCCTGGACATAAACCGTTTCAACTCCTACCCTCAAAACGATGCTATAGAGCACTGCACACCAAAACAACTAGACACAAGAACAGTTTTTCCCGAACGCCATCACTCTGCTAAATAATTCCCTCAACACGGTCAAACTAGTTATAAGTCTGCACTACTATTAATCTTCTCATCGTTCCCATCACCCATCTCCTGCCACTTATGACTGTATGATCGTAGCTTATTTGTACCCTATGACTATCATTAAGTGTTGTACCTTATGATTTTTGACGAATGTATCTTTTCTTTTTATGTACACCGAGAGCATATGCACCAAAGACAAATTCCTTGTGTGTCCAATCCCACTTGGCCAATAAAGAATTCTATTCTATTCTATTCTATTCTATTCTATTCTATTCTATTCTATTCTATTCTATTCTATTCTATTCTATTCTATCCTATCCTATCCTATCCTATCCAATGCTCCACTGTCTGGCTGCGCTGCCAAACTGTACCTGCTTTATCCCTGATAGAACTGTTAACTAGGCAGTCTCCCACCTCCTGTAAGCCCACCATCCCCTGACAATGGAGGAAGGAACAACCAATGACAATGGAATGGTAATTGCAGCAACTGCCCTCAGCTTTGGCAGCTGTTGTTAAATAAGCAGAGGGGTCATGCTGTGTCTGGTGGAATGTGTTGAAGTCCTGATTAGGGAAAATCTCTCTCCTAATGTTTTGCGCAGGATGTGTTTTGGAAGCTAGGGTTAACTCTACCTGGGCTGCATTCTGGGTTGGCAACAAAAAGATCTAGAAATCTCTCGTCCAGAAGTTGACAGCACAGATCTATAGCTGGCCCTGGCAAAAATTCCCCAAACTCTAACTATAAAACGGTGGGAGCAAAGAGAGAATTTTGTAGGTGGGACTATATCAGTGGTGGGTTGCTACCGGTTCGGTCGTAAAACTGGCGGGAAGCTCCGCCCACCTGCCACGACATCATAATGTGTGATCTACGCATGTACAGAAGCTTCTGTGCATTTGTGTAAGTGTGTGCGCATGTGTGGAAGCACATGTGCACGCTCCCGCTGTGAACCGGTAGTAAAGGTAAGTGGAACCCACCCCTGGGCTATATGTGAAGGTAAAGAAAATAAACACAGGCGCTATCTAGGATTTTCTTAGAGTTTCCCCCAAATGGTGGGATGGAGAATGCTTACTTTTAGTTCTCTAACGATAAGCCCTTACCTTGCTGCATTTATCTAATCCTCAGACCACAGTGGTGGCCTCCTAATTTCATGCTTATTTGATCTGATATTAAAATGTTTCCCGTCTTCTTCTTGCTATGTGTCACAATGTCTGGAGCTTCAGTGATGATGTTGTTGCAGTCAGGATGTTCCCAGCTGCTCTTGGCCTCTGCTGTACAAAGTGGTCCTTTCCCCCTCCTCTCCAGTTGCTCTCCTCCATTACCATTTTATTTTGTGCTATTGGGCTGCTATGATGCTTGGTTTCTGCAAGAGGCCTGGATGATGCTTTCTGGAGCACAAGTCAGATCTTTTATGGGCTCCTTGTGTTTACCCATTTCGCTGCCATGCTAGAGCTCTTTCAAAATATGCATTCAGTGCTCCTGTGACAGGATACCACAAAGAGGGAAATAGAACTGTTGGGGGAGGAAGACTAAGTCTTTGAACTGAGGGTCAGTTCCTAAAGAGATCCTCATTCTGACTTCTGTATGTTGGTAATTACCATTATAAAGTTTCCATGGCCAACCACTACCTTCTTATCATTACTGTTTGTATTAACTTTGTGTTGGAGGGAAGGTGCCTCCTGCATTGCAGTGCTTTCTCTTCACTTTCCTCTTTCAATACCCAAACAAGATTGCTAGGAAGGTGCCATGAAAACCACTCTCCACTGCTGCCCCCATTGCATACAACAGAAACAATGGTGGACCCTGATTTTCATATGAATCTATCCCTCTCCCAGAATAATGCTAGACCCATATTTAGAATTAGCTCAGGGGACAGCCTGCTGTCACAGAGCACCTCTGCATAGGCAGCCTGTTAACCTGGGCAACTTGAAGGGTAGTTCAGAGTATTTGTTTTGTTTCCAATATGATTGATAAACTATCAGAATACGAATAATGCCTTCTGGTGAAGAGTACCAGACCTCTGATTTCCCAGGCTGTTATCAACCTTTCACAAGGCGAAAGAGAGTGATTGGAAGTCATTTTTCCCACACGGTGGGTGGGAATAGGAACACTGCTGATTGGAAGGAAAAAGTGTCACCAATCACTACAATTAACTTGTTCTCCATTGTTAAACCCATGGGAGCGCCATTCACCATTTCTGAAGTGGTAGGAAGATCAGGTGCTGGGACAGAACAAATGTTGCTGATAAGATAGAATAGAATAGAATAGAATAGAATAGAATAGAATAGAATAGAAT
>WNWU01000003.1:940359-951934 GCA_012654045.1 Ptyas mucosa
ATAGAATAGAATAGAATAGAATAGAATAGAATAGAATAGAATAGAATAGAATAGAATAGAATAGAATAGAATAGAATAGAATAGAATAGAATAGAATAGAAGAGTTGGAAGGGACCTTGGAGGTCTTCTAGTCCAACCCCCTGCTTAGGCAGAAAACCCTACCCCACTTCAGACAAATGGTTATCCAATCTCTTCTTAAAAACTTCCAATGTTGGAGCATTTACAACTTCTGTAATGATGTACTATTGACTCACCAAATGGGCTAGAGGATAATCCTGGCTGTCTGGATGAGCCCTTAAACTGAATATAAATGGAAAGTTGCAATGTATTATTTTGGCCAGAGAACCAATTGCTAGAAATGGCAATCATAGGGACCTTTTTCACATCTAACTTTTCCCAACGGCCTTCCAAGCTGATCAAACCAGCTCTGTTATTGTCAGCATACTTTTACTATAGTAACCAAAATATAAATCTTGGAGCATTAAGATGTGGGGCCAATCATTTCTTAATGATTAGGAGTAAAGCATATAAAATATGTAAACTTTTCGACTCTCACAATGTCAGATTTCCTGGTCATTTATTAAAACTACATACAGTGAGGGTTGATAAAAAAGAAACACCTTTTGCATAATTCATAGTTAAACTATGTATTTGATTCCATCAGCTATGGAAATGGCTACCAATTTAGAAAGTTTTAAGGGAGGACCAGACAAATTCATAGCGGTAGCACTGTCCATCAGTCTTGATGGCTGTATACCCTCTGCAGATACCGTCTGTTGCATCTTAAGTTGAAACGCTAGGGAGCAATAATGGAAAAGTGTTATCATTTAGTAGTCCATGAATAAGATCTTTGTGAATGGATTGAACTGGCTACCCTACCTCACCATAAGCTGAATTAGAGGACCCACTGACTGATAGACTGAAATCCTACATTGGTCTGAGACAGTGGTGGGTTGCCCTCGGTTCGGACCGGTTTGCAAGAACCGGTAGTAAAACCAGTGGGAGGCTCCGCCCACTGACCTGGATGTCATCATAGGTGATCTGCGCATGCAGTAAAGGTTAGTAGAACCCACCCCTGGTTAGAGAGGAAGGGAGGGAATGGCTTTAATAAAATTTTTGACAGAAAGGACTGACTGTTCTCCACTTTCCCCAGAAAGCACCTTGCCTTAAAACACCCCCAGGTTCATTTGCAAGTTTTGCTTTATCACTGTTAATTTGTAATTGCAGGTGTGCCAGAGGCCTTTCACCCATAGATAAAACCATGCAATTTCTCATGCAAACTATGATTACAATACTGTATCGCTTTCATTCTCCAAACACATTCAGTGTGTACCTAGTCTATGTACTGATATTTTATAACTAGCTATACCAAAAAGGGGAGGGCGTGAAAGATAGGATAGGAAATACAGTGTTACACATTGGCAGAAAGCTGAATCAGTTTCGTTTCACTAAATGTCAAACATGATAGGCAATTTATATAATAAAAGCTGATTCAGTAAAGTAAAGGTGATAAAGTAAAGGTGAATAAATGATGGAGAGAAGAATATGACAAATGTGTAAAATATTGTAAATGAATAAAATTAGAAATAAAGGGACGATAAAGATAATGATAATAAAGGATGGGAAAAATGGGGAATATATAAAGTAGAAAGAGAAACGAAACTGATATCTAAAAAGAAACATATATTATGTGTTCGTGTTTTGTATGTTGTGTTGTTGTAAAATCAATAAAAAACTTATATTAAAAAGCTGATTCATCATTGACTAATAATCTTATTTGGACAGAGAGTGAATTTTCCCGAGTTTTGGCACAAAGTTTAGTTTCTCTGTATGCAGCCTGGTCTCAAATGCCAGTTCCTCAATATTATTCACATAAAATGAAATGAATCCACATTCAAACGTTGGTCATTTCAGTTGTGTTGTGCATAAAAAAACATCATATTCGTATTATCTTTTCCAGGGAATTCAAGTGGCTTGAAATAATGAGCATCTACTACTCCATACTACCACTGATGATGTTACCTACTTTGGTAATGAACAGTGTGCAAGACAACAACTAAGCTTATAGAGCAGTGATGGCTAACCTTTTTGCCATCGTGTGCCAAAAGCGGGCGGGGAGCGGGGGGGGGGGACACACGCATGTGTGCCCACATCCATAATTCTATGCACCCCGCCCCCCACCCTCATGCTCCCTCTACTTTTGCTGTGATGACATGGTGGGCTCAGTAGGCCCATTTTTCGCTCTCCACAGGCTCCAGAGCCTTTCTAGGAGCCTGGGGAGGGCAAAAACAGCCTTCCCTACCCTTCCTAGAGGCCCTCGGGAGGCTGGAAACAGCGTGTTTCCTGACTTCTGGTGGGCCCAGAAGGCCCAAAAATCAACTGGCCGGCGCACACATGTGTGCCGGGGCTGAGCTCGCGTGCCCAGCAATATGGCTCCGTGTGCCATCTGTGGCACCCGTGCCATAGGTTCGCCATCACGGTTATAGAGTACCAAGGACCACACAGTTCATCCCTGAGCTACAAATATTCTCTTCTCTCAGCATCTACATTTAATACATACAAATCACATTTCTGCTTCTTATGGATGTTCCATGTAGCCACATCCCTATTAGGATATAATGGATATGTAAACAGCCACCTACAATTCAAAAGCTGAGGCATTTAAATGAATGTTAAGGCGACACTTGTTGTCACAGTTCTCTCATACAATTTTTATGAGTGATGTTTCCCTGCCTCCTTTTGCAAGCAAGATGCCTATACATAATACAAATTCATTAAAAGTAGGATCTTATGCTACTGCTGTCCTCTTGTGGCTTAAAAGAAGAGCCTTTAAAGAAAAGAAAAACTATAGATTATTTTCAGACAACAAGCAAAAGAAATCAAAATCAATTCAGTCCTATAACCACTCCATTTTAACTGCAAAGTAGGCCTTTCCACGGCAAATCAAATAAAATCTTTCTTGTAAATTCCCTTGGGTTAATAAAAGAGGATACCTGACTTATATTTAAACCATATCAATATGTTATTTTGTGATTAACTGATCTTCTATCAATATGTTCTTTTGTGATTAACTGATTTTGCCTTATAAATATCAGTGTATGGTGCCTGGAATTGCCTTGATATAAAATTCCATAGCAATTCAGCAAATGTGAAATCAGAATTTGTAAAAACAAATGGATCTTTTGTGAGGGTAAAAGCTCCAAGATTTCTATTCTCTTGCAGAAGCTTTCTTTACATAACTTTCAGAACTGTGTAGATCTATGTAGAGTAGAGTACATGACTTTCTTCATAAACCTATTCTACATTAACTTTCAATTTTAAAAAATATCTACACAATCCTGGCTTAAGTCCCAGGACTGGGGGTGATGTTTATGATTTGCTTAAGGACCCTGTTTTGTTTTGTTGATTTTATTTTTTACCAGATTTATTTTAGTCTGGACTGTCTGTCTGAGTCTATGCTTTTAGCTGCCCAGAGTCCAGTGAGTGGCCAATAAATTTAAATAAACACTGAATAATATTTTATGCATTTTCTAATGTTCTTTGGAAATTTGAACCTTCTCTACATTTTAAACCCGTCAGCTTTCAGCAGTACATAAGAATTAGATTGGTGCAGAGCAGCTCTTAGCAAAGAACATGACTTCTGAATTATGCATGTGAGTGGCATCACAAGGAATTAAAGCTAATGACAGAAAGATTAAGAAACAAATAGGACTTCATTAAATTACTAACATCAGTTGGTGGTGTTCAACTGAAGATGAGGTAGAGCTGTTGAGAGTTGGCTGCTGTCCCTGCTTTCAGTATTAATTGTGGGGAAGGGGGAATTTATCATCTGACAGGAGTTTAGTAAACCTTCAACTCTTGATATTTCTTGGATTGTTTAATGACACTGAATTCATCTTAGAGAATAATAGCTGTCCACTTTCCCATTTCAACAGACAATATTTCCCTAACTTTGGTGGTGGGGGTGGGTGCCTTCATGTCAGTTTTGACTCCTGGTGATTGCCTGGACAAGTTCTTGCAGTTTTCCTGGCAAGATTTCAGAAGTGGTTTGCCATTCCTACTTCCGAGCGTTGAGAGAAAGGGACCAGCCCAAGGACACCCAGCTGATTTGGTGCCCAAGGCAGGACTAGAACTCACAGTCACCCAGTTTCTAATCTAATGCCTTAATGCCAAACATTCCTAATAATATTTTTAGGCAAATGAAAAGCAACTGAAGAGGAAAGAGACTTTACTTTTTTCCTATGGCTGTTCTTCTACATCCCTGCACCACCACTGAAGCCCCCAGCCCTTCCTATACACTCTGCTTTTCCATGTTAAGAAAATATACCTGTGATGGTTAACCTATGGCACGTGTGCCAGAGGTGGCACACAGCACGTCTTTGAGGGCACACGAGCCACTGCCCCAGTTCAGCTCCACTGCGCATGCTCACATGCCTTCCGCCAGCCAGCTAGTCTTCGGATCTCTGCCGTGCATGTGCAGGGGTCGGGGTGTGTGCGGGGGGCATGCAGGGGCGCATGAGGGGTGTGTGTGTGTGTATGCAGGGGGGGCATGCAGGGGGCCACACACGCATTGCATTTTGGGGGTTTGGGGACATGTGCATTTGCACGAGCGCATTAGCTTTGGGCACTCAGTCTGGAAAAGGTTAGCCATCACTGGGATATATCATCTAATCCTATAGTTTAAAGCTAGAAGTCAGCACTTTCACCAGCAACACATGGCTACAGGAACAGATGTTGAATTCTTGCCCCTTTTTAGCAGCTGCTAGCTGAATCTCTGGCAGTCACTTACCCCCACGGCCATGACTACATTGTGGCGCAGAAGAGTATGAGTTGCATCCAGTGCTGCAGCTATGAAAGGTTTTCATTGGCAGAAGATGAACAACAGTGGCTTAATTCTGTAGATTAGTGCTAAAGAGATTGGGAAAAGATACTGTTATAGATCTTTACTCTCAAAAGGCAAATTGCTATTAAAGTGAAATATGGGGTGTTTTTATTGATTTGTATGAGCTTTTATATCATCCACTCACAAGATTCAAGGACATATGATAAATAAATTATTGTAGCATTTTGTACTGTGATAATTCCATTCAGTTTCCATATTGAATTCTAAAAATACAACATTTTTTAAGGAAAAAAAGACAACCAAGAGAGAAGCACAAACCATATATTTAGTTTGTAACTTTCTACTCTATAGTTCTTCCAGTCAAGATGTTTTTAATGTCAAGGAAATATCCATTTAATAACATACAATTTTTAAATAGGGGTAATGGGGGAGAAGAAAGAATAAAAACAGTGCAAGGAAGAGGTGAACATTATAAATGTCTTATATGAATTTGATTAACGTAGGCTTAGTCATTTTTTTGAAAGCAAAATGCGTAAGCCCATCCTCTAGTAATATTGGCTGGAACATTATAGAATTAGTGGGCTGAATAGTATGTATAAGTATAATAAGCTGAAAAGTGTATGGAGGATAGCATACTACTTACAGTATGCCTAAAAACAGTGGTGGATTAGTGGGCATTTTTCATAGCTTAATATATACTGTACATTATAAAATTGTTGAAGGACAAATAATCATGTTGTTAGGGCTGATTCAAAAGCTGGTGGAAAATGAAATGAAAAGCCAATGTAGGAAAAAGAGCCTTGGATAGTACAGTGGTCTAAAGCACCCTGTTATTAATACCAGCTGCCTGCAATTATTGCAGGTTCGAATCTCACCAAGGCTCAAGGTTGACTCAGCCTTCCATCCTTTCTAAGGTAGGTAAATTGAGGACCCAGTTTGTGGGGGCAATAAGCTGACTTTGTATAAATATATAAAAGTATGAAGGCTATTGCTTAGCGCATTGTAAGCCGCCCTGAGTCTCCGGAGAAGGGCGGCATATAAATCAAATTAAAAAAAAAAAAGCATCAAAATTTCAAAAGCATAACAGCCCAGACACGGAGATCTTCTTTTCTGGATGGTGTAGATTGGTTGGTCTTAATAGTTCCAGAGAAATTCTATTAACCAAAAGCTTTTTCAGAGTAGGAAGAGATCGTTCAGGGCAAATATATTTATTCCCCAAAGAAAAAAAGCCCTGAATTTAAGGCAGGTCTGCCTCCCTGGGGATAAGCGTGGGGTGTGTGGGAGGGAGTGTTAAAAATTTAAGATGGCAAAAGTATACCCACTCAGTTTACACACACACACATTTACACATGCAAAGTGACAACTCATCTGCAGATGAGCTGAATCAAGAACAGGGAAGGTTTTCCTTCTCGCAAGAAGTAGAATCCTTCAGAATACATCAGACTTGCAGGATGGGAGGTGGTCAGATCAAGAGCCAATGTGAGCAGCTTCATTCTTTACATTCTTGACAAGCCATCTTCCTCCTCATCCCCAAGTTAGATTAAACACCTGTCCAATCTTCATTAAAAAAAATTTTTTTAAATTTAATTTAATTGCTCGTTTGTTGCTTTTAGCACAACACTTCCCCATTTCCCATTTTAAGCCATTGATGTGTTAGACATTTTTGAACTTTTTCCAGTTTTAGACGCATTTGCATTTTTATGTTTAAGTGGAATATATCTGCAAGAGCCAAGCATGCATGTTAGGGAGTAACAGCATTTATTAATACGTGCGTTTTAAAGTTTTAGCTTTAATTATAAGATTAAAATATTGATGAAGTGCTGTTTGGGGATATTGTTTGGGGATTGTTATTGTTAATTTACTACAGATTTGGTTTCACCAAACAGATTTTGCATAAAATGCAGTCCCACATCAACACCATAAATAAAACATTTATGTACATTCTTTAAAAAAAATTATTTTTTTTAAAAAAATCCACCTTTGTACTGTGTCTACCTTGACCGTTAGCGTTTAAGTACATATAATACAATGATTTGCTATGGGAGACAAAACATTTTATAAGAATTGTTCTAAAACAAAATTCTCTTAGAAATGGAGAGTTATATTGGAAATAATGAAGTGGATCATCACACCTACGGAGTAATACAAGACTATCAACACATAAACTGAAGGGGTGAGGGAACCCAAATGAGAAGAGCAACAAAGATGATTAGGGGACTGGAAGCTAAAACATATAAAGAACGATTGATGGAACTGGTATGTCTAGTCTGATGACAAGAAGGACTAGGGGTGACATGATAGCAGTGTTCCAGTATCTCAGGGGCTGCCACAAAGAAGGGGGAGTCAAGCTATTCTCCAAAGCACCTAAAGGTAAGACAAGAAGCAATGGGTGGAAACTAATCAAGGAGAGAAGCAATTTAGAACTAAGGAGAAATTTCCTGACAGTTAGAACAATTAATCAGTGGAACATCTTGCCTCCAGAAGTTGTAAATGCTCCAACACTGCAAATTTTAAAGAAGATATTGGATAACCATTTGTCTGAAGTGAAGTGGGTTTCCTGCCTAAGAAGGGGTTGGACTAGAAAACCTCCAAGGTCCCTTCCAACTCTGTTATTCTATTCTATTCTATTCTATTCTATTCTATTCTATTCTATTCTATTCTATTCTATTCTATTCTATTCTATTCTATTCTATTCTATTCTATTCTATTCTATCAATAGAGATTTTAAATAGCCTCTATGGGGCTATGGAGGATGTAATCAATAAAGTACACCCCAGGAGTGGGCAGAGCTTCTATTTTCCCCCCATATTTCATTTGGATTTATTTGACATCATCAATAATCATCTATCAAAGCAATGAATGCACCATATATCTATCATTGCACCAGTACTTTCTATTCTATCTTATTGTCTCATGCACATATAAAAATAATATCATGTTATTTTCCAACATAAAACCTAAAAAGTCCTGTCATCTATTCTAGATTTTTCATCGTTCCAAATATATCCGTACTGACAGAATTGAGGAGATTCTGAACAAGATGCTTTCTTCCAGATATACATAGATGCACGTAAAACTGGGTATTCCACATTACCCTCTTACTTCCAATTATTTCCCATCTGCACATCTTTAGGCCATTGTAAAGAACATTGCAATCAGTGTGTTCATTTCTATGGAAAGCTTCTAAGGGAGAGGGGAGGAATTTAGAACTTAGGAACCAACAGGATCTGGGGCCTAGATCTTATATTGGTGATCCACCCTAATAGCATTATTATGAAGATATTCAGATTCAAGTTTCTATTGTGATTTTTGAGACCATGTGTATTTGAAGTCAATCAGAAAATATAATAGGCCAATTACTAATTAATATATATCTGATATACTGTCACAAACTCGTATATTTGTGCGGGTGTGTACATATTCCCTATTCAACTTCTTGCGTTTTCACTTTATCTCTGTAGAACGTTTGAGTAATTTAGCAGGCAAATTTTCTCATAAGTAAATCTCACTTCATCTACATTCTGCCCTTTATAGATATATATCCCAGGGCATATATCAATACAAAATAGCCCACCATATTTTACATATTTTACCATATTTGTTCTTTTCTTCTTCTCCTATTTGCATCGGATCCCTCCAATCTTTTCAAATTCTCAAAAACAAAAAAACAAAAAGATTTAGGGATCACCCAACAGACAGAACAACATGAAAAGGCCTTCCAGTAGTTGAGGGACATATTTATGTATCACTGTGTCATCTAATGTCTATTAGTAAGTGAAGTTCCATCACATACAATTTCAATGGGACTGCCTTTTGAGGAAATGTGTATAAAATGAGGCTACATTGCACTTGGCTTTTTAAATAAGAGGTCTGAAACCCAGCAGTTTGAAGACACATAGACTTCAACTCCCAGAATTCCTTAATCTTGGAATTGAAGTCTCCACTCCTCCCCACCCATCCACCCCAACATCTTAAAGTTCCCAAGGCTGAGAAACACTGCTTGAAATTGCATTTGAGTATAGCAAAAAAAGGGATATCATTTTCTGTTCAGTTATTTTTGTTGGAATATTTAGTGCAATATTTCCTGCTTTCCTCTATTCCTAAAACCAGCATGGGACTTCCCTTCCTTTGTCCTGTGATTAAAGCCATTCTAAAAAGCAGTTATCAGTTCCCAGTTGCTGAAAGTTTTAGTTTCCTCCTCTTCCTTCAGCCTTTCTGTGATCAAAAACAGTTACCTTCCTTATACTACAGCACCAACACATAGCTTTTCTAAGCTATATCACAAATGGGCAATGCATATGTTCAGTTTCCAGACACAAACAGTTGTCAGCCATTTTGAAAGTGAGAAAAAGATCCTCGTGCTATGAAGGAACCTCCTGATTCTGAGCCTATGATGTAGTTGTAACATGACCGGCTTAATACAATGAACTCCAATATGATGCTGGGATTTTTAAATATTATTTTTTTAAATAGTTGGCTCTGTCCAGTCTCTAGCTCTGCTGGAATTGTGGCATTCCCTTTATCTACTCATCTCCAAAATTTGGAATTTGTGTGCTATTGACATTCAAGACTGAATCAGCTATCATATGTTTTTATTGATCATATTTGCTTGTCTGACATCAGTGTACATTAAATACAGACAGCTTCTTGAACAATAACAAAAGGGACTGGTCTTTTGTCCGATGGGTTGGATGCTATATTGTGGAAGAGAAAACAAATCCCTGCCCATCTTAACTTTAAGACCTTAAGCAGATGACTTGCAAAAGGATTGTTTATTTATAAATTTATAGATTGCTTTGGTCCGCTGACTCTAAGAAGTATATAAAACATTCTTCTTCATTCTTCTTTAGGAACTTAGCACCCACCCCTCTCCTAGAAGAATGAAATATTCTAGGAAATATTAAAAAGGCAGAATATGATACCTCCCTGGATGAGAAATGCTCTTGGAAAGCAACCCCCACCTTTGTTAATAGCCCCAGAAAGACTGGTGCCAACCTATCTAGAAGACAAAAGACTGGGCCATCTTATCTACAAAAGACCTTCAGCTCCAGGATGATAGGATTAGCCCTCACTCAAGATCCAAACCAGGACAAAGCCATTAAGCCATAATAAGAATTGCCCAAAGCCCCTTCATTACATCACCCAGCAAGATTCAACCAAGCCTGGGACTCAAGACAACCTACAAAGTTACCCCTGCATGGCCCCATGGGAGTCTGACAACCAATTAGAATACATTTCTTACACAGGAACAGGAAGTTCCAAGGCGGGGCCCAAGAGAGGGTATAAATCTCTCTCTGTCACTCTCTCACCCAAGATCTCAAACCATGTGGTCCTGTGCACCATTAAACCATCTTTCCAAACTGTCTCCATGTTTCCAGTGTCTTTCTCTCCACTTGGAACTGAACCCAGATGGACATTTCTTCCAACACTTTGTTAAACCAAAGATATCAGGGCATGAAAGAAAAGAAAAATGCTATATAGCCACTTTTTGTGATAGTTGACATAATCATGGTGATTCCATCTTGTAATGTATCACAAGTCAGTTTTATTAGTAAAATGCAGGTAATTATTTGTAAATTCCACATCTTTTATGACTCTTTCTTTTCCTCTATGAAAGTTGCACTGTCCACTATTTTATTTACTGTCATACCCTTCCCACTTATAATAAACTGTTCAGGAATGGGACATTGGCTAAATTAGGAAAGAATCTTTTACTGTTTTTACTTACTCACGTATCCTAAATCCGTGAATCCTAAAAAACACCAAAGCTTTGTATTCATGACTACTTGAATGTTCTCTGAGCTTGTGTAATGCACCTAGTATAGCAATGATAAATCACAATATGTCATGCTCATTTGTTCAGTTTAAGGAACTCACATTTGCTGAGTCATGTTTAAGGCCACAATTTGCCAATCACACAATGTGCTTTGAGATGCATTTCACAGATGCAGCTCACCTTTCTACAGTATAATTCCTGACAAAGCATATTGGTTAATATATAATAGTGGATTAACTTTAACTTTAAAATTGGCTCAAATTCCAATAATACCATTCTTCTTCTTTTTTTTGTTTGAAAATTTTTTATTAAACACATATTAAAACATTGGACACAGTGTAACCGTCCTGGCATTATCTTTGCCATACAAACTAAAATAAACAATAAGTATCATATACACCTTACTACTTATATACATTTGGTCTATTCAGTATTTACATATATAAAGACATCATTTTTCTATCTATATTTGTCTTATCCTCTTTCATTCTATTTTAATTACATACGTAACCTTAATTCTCCATTCTATGGATTCTAGTCAGTTCATATTTTTCATCCCTCCTTTCCGTTCCAACCACTGATAAAATTTGTTCCACATCTTATAGTATTCTGACTCACCTTTATTTTTCAATTCCAACGTTAATCTCTATTAATCTGTTAATCTATTTCCACACATGTCAAAAAAATTTTGATCACTTCATCTTCTAGGGGGATTTCCTTATTTTTCCAATTTTGGGCAAAGATCATTCTTGCTGCTTTTATAATCTGTATTATTAAGTAAATTACCCCTTTATTATATTTCCCATTTATAATTCCCAACCGATAATACCATTCTTAATTACGGTAGTCTCAAGTGTAAGCCATAGAACCCACACATTTTTTAAAGAATTCCTTCAGTTCCTTTCTGGGTTTCTTTCTTTCTTTCTTTCTTTCTTTCTTTCTTTCTTTCTTTCTTT
>WNWU01000003.1:962049-999540 GCA_012654045.1 Ptyas mucosa
CAGGGGAAGGATACTGTAAAATCTCCATTCCCTCCCCACTCCAGGGGAAGGATACTGTAAAATCTCCATTTCCTCCCGATCAGCTGGGACTTGGGAGGCAGAAAATAGATGGGGGAGGGCCAGTCAGAATTTTTACTACCGGTTCTCTGAACTACTCAAAATTTCCACTACTGATTCTCCAGAACTGATCGGAACTGCTGAAACCCACCTCTGCTTTTAATTGACAAAAATGTCCTACAAAGATGTAGGACAAACCTACATTTTACACCAACATACACTTAGAATTTGTAGATTTGGTTATACTATACCAATGATACAGGCTTCAACATGCATTTGACCAAACATATTTTTACATCTCTGTGGAGATTCTCAGTCATCCAGGTCATGGTTGTCCCAAAAGTGCTTTTTCAAGAGGCAACTGGGCTTTCTGTTTTTTTTTCGAAGACATTTCGCTTCTCATCCAAGAAGTTTCTTCAGCTCTGAACATATTTTTACATGTTACCTTGGATTTCTGTTGCTGCATGATTTTAGTTAGGTTGATATTGATACATCACAATTTGAGGGAAAAAAGCCCCTCATTTTTTATGTGTAGCAGGGATGGTATCAATTTGACTGCCTGATGTCTACTCTATGATTTTAACCCTTTTACAGTCTCTTTAGTTTTCAACTCAGATTTGATCCAAACTTGACTAAATCCTTTTCGGGTCTTATCCCCAAGCTCCCTTCTTATCCCCTGAAATAGCTACCCTTAGCCCAGAGGTGGTATTCAGCAGGTTCTGACCAGTTCTGGAGAACCGGTAGCAGAAATTCTGAGTAGTTTGGAGAACCAGTAAATACCACCTCTGACTGGCCCAGCCCCCATCTATTCTCTGCCTCCCAAGTCCCAGCTGATCGGGAGGGAATGAGAATTTTGCAGTATCCTTCCCCTGGAGAGGGGTGGGAATGGAGATTTTACAGTATTCTTCCCCTGTCACGCCCACCAAGCCATGCCACACCCACCAAGCCACACTGACAGAACCAGTAGTACAAAAATTTGAATCCCACCACTGCCTTGGCCCAATACTCTTCAGAGGTATTAGCAACAACCCCTTGAGCTCCAGAGCTATGCTGTCTGAGTTGTGATAAGAGCTAGGATCTAATTCATCTGCATAATATAGCTTAGAAAAAGAAGGCTGCCTGAAGCATGATGTTATAAAACCTTACAAATCTTGTAAAATTGGATTCATGCAATTATTGAATATCTGTATTTATATATCATATACAAAGCCAGGGACCAAGCTAGAAACCAGGACATTCTAAGTTCTAGTCTTGTCTTAATGATGAAAACTGGCTGGGTGACTTTGGGCCAATCACTCTTCATGTTAGGCTCAGGAGGCAAACAAGAGTCCATCAACTCCTGTTGCAACCAATTGATCAGGCACTTAGTTGACCCAAAACCTGACCCACACTTCTGAAAGAAACATTAGGAAGGAACTTCTAGGACAAAGTGAGATTTCATTAATAAAACTTTTTTAAAATGTGCATATTACTCACAGTAGCAGAAACTCAGGTGGGTTTGTGAAAACCAGCACATGGAATATTCCCAAGAGACTTTAGCAATTTAAGCCATTTATCTATCTTGTCATCAGATTGTACTTTCTTGCTGCTACAGATCCTTGTAGAATGTATTCCTTTCTCTCTCGCTCTCTCTTTTTTTTTAATCTGCAGGGTTAAAAAAAAAAGCTTTATCTGAAATAACTGTTTATATCATATGGTAGTTTATCATTCTAAACACCTGTGTGGAAACTAGTGGTGATAATACTGTATTCTGAATATATCTCACTTTTTGCCATTAGCAAGGTGTGAGCAAGTGAAGGGGTCCCTATCTCCTCGCTCGTATTTGACGAAGATAAGGAATTTATAAGTTGGGGTGTGTTCTACTTAGGCCTAGTATGTAAATCCAACCTGAAAAGATAAGCACTTGGAAACTGTAAATTAAATATCAAAACAATGTTGCAAAACATTCAGTCATAGGTTTTATCAGGCTGCAGAGTCATTTGGTGTTCAGCTTTTTTTTTCTGAAAACAAAATGTGCTATGGACATCGTGTGTTACGTGACCAGGGGGGAAAAAGCAATTTGCTTTTACTAGACTTCAAATCTAAAAAGTTTGGAGGCTGTTGCTTTAGCACAGAACCTAAATTAAGCAACCAACAATGCTATTCCAACATATTTTTCTGCAGAAAGTAGCAATAAGTTTCATGGAAATTATTCCCAATCTCTAATGAAAGGGTTGGGCTGGTTCTCATTTTATTAATTTACCGTGTGGTTCAAAACCATTAGAAATAATCACCTCTGCCTGTAGAATAAGGACAGGACTCAAAATTCCTCATGGCATTAATGATTGTCCACAGGGTGGCTACTGTATATTTCTGCAGATTTTGAGAAAGGGAAAACTTCAATTTCTAGCCAATCAATGGACCATATGAGAAATGGAGATAAATGCTCTAAATACCGTGAGTAGTAAAGGGACAGTATAGTAAATGTATCGGTGTTCCAGCAAGGGACTCTGACCAAATACAGGAATTGTAATGGATGCTATTGAATCCTCCCTCCATCAACACAGAGGGTAGACAATAAATCACACTAGTCAAAGTGCTTTCCTTGGTGTGACAAAAATAATGCTATGAAGGTACTTAGATTTCTTAAAAGAACTGTGAAGCAAGTTCTGTAGAGGGGAACTTGGAGTCTAGAATTATGTTGTATATCCAGATCTAGTATTAGTATTATCTGGAAGCTTCAACTGAAGAACAGTGGGTGGACAATTATATATGTCCCTACGATGGTGCACATTGCAACTCTGTTCTATAAGCAACATTGGCTACCACTTTGATTCCAGGTGCCATTCAAGATGGTGGTAGTGCTCTTTAGAGCCATACATAGCATGGGACCAGGTTAATTGAGGGATCCCTTTTCCTGGTTACATCTACCTGTCCTATCAGGTCAAGCAGGAGGGGTGCTGCTGCAGATCCCACCTACTAAGGAATTTCATCTGATGGGACCCAGACAGCATATCCTTTCCACTGTGGTGCCCACTCTCTGAAACATTATTCTCCCTGAGGTGGGATTGGCCCCATCTATGCCTACCTTTTGGAAAGTCCTCAAAACTTGCATATTTCTGTTAGGGCCAAACAATATTAAAAATAGGGCGGAGGAGCCCCCCCAATAGAAAGGTTTGGCTCAGCGGTTCTTTTTTTCTGAAAGAAATAAATTTATCTGTCTCACCCAGCATTTCAGGCAGCAGGCTGAGCTGCTACAAATTCACATCTTAGTTCTACCAAAGGAAACGATTCAGGATAAAGTGAAGACCTGACAATAAGAGTCTAATAAATTTTGATGGAATGGCTTCTGAATGTGATAAATCAGGACTAGAGCAGAACTGAGCACCAATAACAGAAAGCTCAGCATTTTAGCACTAAGGAGTTTAATAGCAGCAGGAGAAGAGTGGGGTAAGCATTTGCCGCAACATTTCCCATAAAGTTTTGTGCATACATCACTGTGTGTCAAGATGCAGATATTTAGGTGGGTAGACAGGTAGTGTCATTTTTCAGGAGTGACAGAAGAAAGACCTTAATTATTAAGCACCACCCAGGCACACACACACACACACACACACACACAAATACACACACACACAAACACCATTTATGAACTGAAGCTGGGATAACCAGAGTTTTGAATGGAAAGACTGGGAGTCCTATTACCTTCCAATGTTTTAAGACTTCACACCATGATGAATTCTAGTCACACTATGAAGTCTTTTCCAAGTGGAAAAGTGGAACTCTAGTCACACTATGAAGTCTTTTCCAAGTGGGTGGAATTGCTGAGGATAGGTGAATTGTATTTACTTTATGATTCTTATAAAATGATCCAAATGTCATCAGTCCTTATTTTTAGACACATAAATCCGCCTTTCCCAAACTGCTTGAAGCCCATTTACGTAGAGTTCAACTCCCAGAAATCTACAGATATGGCAACTGGATTATTTTTGTAACTCTACCATACTTGGTTCTAAAGAAATCCAAACCATCTCAAGATAGCAATAAACATTTAGTGCTTGTCCAGTAAATGTTTTGCATGTTTGCAGCTAGATAAGTGGTTCTAATATTTTGGGAGTTGAGGAGGGCTATGTAAATTGGGCAGTTATTTTAGGAAAGGCTCCCTTTTTCATTGTCATTTCTTGGAATCCTCTTGATACCCTGCAGGATCACATGGGCATTCCAGGAAGCAGTGGTTTCAGAAAAGTAACTTGGATCACTAAATGTCCATTGATGGAAAGAAAACAACTCTATATTTCATTTAACTTGGCAGGTAAGGCCAGTTTCACTGTGGCCCAGAATAAACGAAGACACATATTGATTCATAGATCCGTGTAACAGAGTTTGGAAGGGGCCTTCTTGGAAGTCTTCTAATCCAACCCCCTACTCAAGCAGGAAACCCCATACCTCATATTAATAGTGATTAGGTATATTGACACGAAACATAGGTTGTTGGGTTAGATGGATTATTTAAGCAATATTAGTAACGGCACTGGCAAAGAGCACTTTCAAAATGTTATATAATTCTGAAGACCATATCTGTCAGTCAATTGCCAGCTGTGGGAAGGCAGGAAAGAATCATAGCTTTAGAAGATTTTAACTTCCAGGTAAAAAGGTAGCTATTGAATAATTAGGTCATCATGACACAACACTTAAACAGATAGGAATGGCTTGCTGGAATAAAAAGATTGGGAGAGGCTTGATACAAAGGTTTCACTGTTGCCTCTGGACATTAGAACTGGATTTTGATATTTACGCATTTGAAGCACAAGGTAAATGTCCTCCCTGCCTCTTATTTTTACTAGGGCTGACCTTTCAACAGAACAGGAAATCCCCTTGTGAGTGAATTCCCATAACCAGTCCCTTTGCTGTTTAGTCTACATCAGATCAAGTGGTGGCTTGCTCAGCCTTTTGATTGGCAACTGAAGTCCTATCAAAACAAATGTACAGAGGGTCTTACTAGAAAGGCCCATCCTCCCCCACCGACGATTTCAGCTTTATTTGGACTGAAACCTGATGATAGCACTGCTAGACAGGAAGCCCTCTTCCCTAACATATCCTTAACAGGATGACACAGTTTCTCACAGAATGAACAGCAGTGGAGAAACTCAAGCCATTGCTTGTCCTGGGATATTTTTAAAAAAATAACTTCAAAGAAGAATGCTAAAGTTGGGGGAGGGGTGAAATTATTTTCTTTCGGGCCATCCTTAATAGTTAGGTAAATAAGAATTATAAAATTTAAACAGCACATGATGTTGAGAAAAAAATAGAAGATCGCTGGATGGTAAGTGCCAGGTAGGGCTGATTTACATTGATTTTCATGGAGGTACCTAGTGTGAGGGGCTTGGTGGCTCAGTGGCTAAGACACTGAGCTTGTCAATCAGAAGGTTGGCAGTTCAGCAGTTCAAATCCCCAGCGCCGCGTAACGGAGTGAGCTCCTGTTACTTGTCCAGCTTCTGCCAACCTAACAGTTCGAAAGCACATAAAAAATGCAAGTAGAAAAATAGGGACCACTTTGGTGGGAAGGTAACAGCGTTCTGTGTGCCTTTGGCATTTAGTCATGCCAGCCACATTACCACAGAAATGTTTTTGGACAGTGCTGGCTCCTCAGCTTAGAAACGGAGATGAGCACCGCCCCCTAGAGTCGGGAATGACTAGCACGCATGTGTGGAGGAACCTTTACCTTTACCTTACCTAGTGAGTTTGAACTGAATATGAAAGGAGTTTCAGTAGGGAGTGCTTGGAGGAGACAGTGATTCCATGGTTTTTCCCTCCTAGTTTCTTGTGCTTCAGATTCCCAGCCATCTGTTCTGGAGATTCTCCATGACGTCATGCAATAATGGCTTAAGGTGCTATAAATGGGAAAGGATGATGCTTCTTCTGGGTTGAAGGTTTTCCTGAAACAAAGAGAAATCCTTTCTATCTAACACGAAGTGTTTCTAAGGCATTTTATATTTGGACTAAATATCCTTCCATTTGGAAGGTGTTCTTGAGTGGAAGAAGTCAATTCTGCTGCATCCCCAAGCTATTAAGTGGCTGAATAATGAAATTATTACAGTTCATGGCAAATATTCATTTGGAAAAGTCTGTCAGTAGGGAAGTCCAATGAGGAAAAAGGCAGACTAAAATAGTGTATCTCAGACAGAGAAAATGCTTTATCCCATGTCTGTAATATAGATATGTAATCATTCCTTTAAATATTTAGTGAATTATTTCTCATGGTACACTAGCCTGCTCCAGGATATAGTTTAAAAATAAATTCTCTCAATATACCTGGAAGCTGCCTGGGAAAAAATAATGATGTGTCAACTTGACTGTATTCTTTGATTAGGAATCTGGGATTACTTATTCACAAGGGAAGTTTTAATATTGTCTGAGAGACTTGAGGATCAACTGGAAGTTGTTCAGAAATTATATAAAACTGGAATATTGCTTTCATGGCATTCAGTTAAAGCACACATACTCCAATCTTCTTCATTAAATTATGCCAATAGATCATTGGTGAAATGTAAATTTTGTTACTACCAGTTCTGTGGGCGTGGCTTGGGGGGGTAATATGACTGAATGGGCACGGCCAACTTTTTTTTTTTTTACTTTTAAAACCATTTTTCTACAACCTCTTCGGCTGAAGGGGTTGTTTAAAAATGCTTTTAAAGGCTTTGACGATCCCTGCTGACTTGCCTGATCGGCAGAGGCTTTTTCTTTTTTTTTTTAAGCCTCTGACAATTGCAGCTGACTTGTCTGATTGGCAGAGGCTTTGCTTTTACTTTTAAAAGCATTTTTTCTATAACCTCTTTGGCTGAAGAGGTTGTAGAAAAAATGCTTTTAAAAATAAATAAAAAAGCCTCTGATGATTGTGTGGCTCAGCTGGGCAATGGGGGGGGGGGGCAGGGATTTTTGCTACCAGTTCTCCGAACCACCCGCCTCCATCGCTACCGGATCGGGCGATCCGGTCCAAACCGGGAGCATTTCACCCCTGCAATAGATGTAGAATCAAAGGGGGATGTACAGTATCTCCAGCTTCCTTCTTTCCTCCCTCTGGCCCCTGCACCCAAGGCCCAATGGGTGAGCAGTGATTGGCTGTTTTGGAACAGAAGCCAAAAACAGAAATCTCTTAACAGTGGTGAGGGAAGGATGAGGAAACAACCTGGGCGGCTGCTGGCAAGGTAGGGTTGGTTGGGAGCTTGGCAGTGGTCAGCATGTGAGTACCCTTGGAGAGAGGGGGTCTTTGGGGACACACTGGGATGGGGGGGGTGCAGTTCTTCTCATGGTCAGTGGCTCCCTTTGTTCTCCTTCTCCCTAGCAAAGTGTCAGGCAGTTCCACAGGTCAGCCAAGGAGGAAGAAGAGGAGGAGGAGGAGGAGGAGGAGGAGGAGGAGGAGGAGGAGGAGGAGGAGGAAGATGTTTCACAGGGGTTCTACTGATGGTTGTGAAGGGAAGGAAACAGCACCAGCCCAGGGGTGAAATCCAGCAGGTTCTGACAGGTTCTGGAGAACTGGTAGCGGAAATTTTGAGTAGTTCAGAGAACCGACAAATACCACCTCTGGCTCGCCCCAGAGTGGGGTGGGAATGGAGATTTTGCAATATCCTTCCCCCAGGAGCGGGGAGAGAATGGGAATTTTGCAGTATCCTTCCCCTGTCACGCCCACCAAGCCAAGCCATGCCACGCCGACCAAACCACTGCCACAGAACCGGTAGTGAAAAAATTTGGATTTCACCACCCTACCAGCCTATATTGTACATGGAAAGAAGGATGAACCAATAAGTCATAGGTTGTTTAGTACTCCATAAAGTTCACCAAAAGTATTGGAGACTAAAGCTAACTGACCACTTCTAGCAGATCTAGTATGGCATTTATGGTGAAGTAAAAAAAAGTATTTGATCCCCTGCTGATTTTGTATGTTTGCCCACTGACAAAGAAATGATCAGTCTGTAATTTTAATGGTAGGTCCTAAATCAACTTTATGCAGGTAGTCCTCAACTTACGGGCAGTTTTTCAGTGATCATTCAAAATTATGATGGTGCTAAAACAATGGACTTCCAACTCATGTCCGAAGTTATTGGGCTGCTTGTTGATCTGCTTGCTGCACCACCAGGCAGGGTGTAGGGCAGCCAAAAAGGCATGGATGTGAGGAGATAGCAACAGCAATAGCCCTTAGACTTATATATCGCTTCACAGTGCTTTCCAGCCCTTTCTAAACGGTTTACAGAGCCAGCATATTGCCCCCAACAAGCTGGGTCCACATTTTACCGACCTCAGAAGGATGGAAGACTGACTCAACCCTGAGCCTGGTGAGATTTGAATTGCCAAAATGTAGGCAGCCGGCAGAAGTAGCCTGCAGTACTGCATTCTAACCACTGCGCCACCACAGCTCTAGATAGACGGGTGAGGGAGTTAGAGACAGTCCTTTACCACAGTGAGTCTAGCGTTGGGAGGGACCAAGTCCGGAATCGTTTGGCTTGGGGTGGTATTCAGTTAACAATCACAACAGAGAAAGTTTGGATTTCGATCGTAACTTGTTGCAATTATGTGACAGCTCACTTAATGACCATGACTCATGACAAAAATTCGAATTCCCAATTGTGGTCGTAAATTTAGCTAGGTATGAGGAGAAACTATTTGAATGTAGAATATACAAATGCAGTCTTGCGTGCACAGACTGGCTTAGAGAAGCATTTTAAATTGTATATTTTAAAATAATTAAACATTATGGTTGATACAAACAATGGACTGATTCCATATTTTGTCATCCCTTGAACAGACCCGCTGAAATTAATGTTAGTCGGGAATAATTTAAATCTAATTTAAATGCTGTACTCTAAATATGACTGAACCTGGAACCAATCCTATAATACAAAATTATCAATATAGGACAAGAGTGGCCAGTTCAACATACATATCTAGCTTTTCAGCCCATTTTCAGAATGTGACAAGGTTGTCTTGATCTGATAGTTTGCTAAAATAAATACAATTAGAGAATATCATGCCAGATATTTCAATTTCCTCAACCAATCTACACTATGAAGAATTAAATCCCACAGGCCTCAAGTTGGCATCTCATGTTTGAATATACAGTATGATTGGCCTATAAGCACATGTTAACTTCTCTGCCTTTGTAATGTAATATAGTTATCAACACTGCACTGACTCAGCACTGACTCAGCAATTTGCACTCCTAAACTTAAATATTTGCTTATTGGCAATCTCACAATTGGGTTAAAGATATATGACTGAAAATCAATTATTCTTCTTGTTAGACCCAGTTAGGAAAAATGTGATTAACAGAGACTAGGGGGTAAGAAATTCCACTGGGTTTTCTATAATAAATTATCCAAGCAATTCCTTTTTAAAGGGGAAAAAAATTACCTTGTTCTCAGTTAATAAGGAGCTTGGCTTTCTCTAAATATCACGAGGGCATCCCTATACTTTTATATATTCTATTGTAAAGCTATGAGCAATCCAAGTAGAGGAAACGTAATTTAATTCTGTACAAAGTGCTGAAATAGGATTGTGTTTATTATTCTTTATTTTCTCTATTTCAACAAGAGCTAAAGGTAAAGCACTTTATAATTCCATTTATTTGTTTATCATATTGGGAATTACATGATAAAATGAGAACAAGTTGCTAGTTCAACAGAATTACTACAGTAGTAATTCTAAGCACAGCAGGTATAAGTGACTGAATCAGGATGTTGCCAGTTGAAAAGCTTTCTCTTTCATTAATCCTTTCCTACTCCCTGCTTCAGTTTCCCATCCATTGCAATATTCAGAGATAATAATTTTGATACTTACATGGTTGTTATAACGATTATATTTAAATAATGCAGTGGAGCATCTTGAACTCCTGAATTTGCTAATTATTATGTTGTCAGAATTCATGTCGCATGGCATGGAACATAGTTACAGAAAGTTATGCAGTTGTTGGTGGATTTAAAGCATCCACTTATCATAATACTCATGCATATTCCATGATGCAGTGAGTTCTACATATAATATATTTATCAATCTAATGTCACAGGGGGAGTTTTTAGAAGGGATTGAACATCTTCTGGATGTGACTGTATTGTCTCTGCCACTGCCACATTTGAAAGAGTTCTGGAACAAAGTGCCCTTCAAGTAAGTCAGGAAGTCCTCGACTTACGACTGCAATTGAGCCCAACATTCCTGTTGCTAGGCACAATATTTGTTAAGTGAATTTTGCCCCATTCTACTATCTTTCTTCCCATAGTTTGTTAAGTGAATCACTGCAGTTCTTAAATTAGGAACACAGTTGTTAAGTGAATCTGGCTTCCCCGTTGACTTTGCTTGTCAGAAGGTCGCAAAAGGAGATCACATGATCCTGGGACGCTGCAACCGTCATAAATATGAGTCAGTTGCCAACTGTCTGAATTTCGATCATGTTGCCATGGGGATGTTACAACAGTCATAAGTGTAAAAATGGTCATAAGTCACTTTTTTTCAGTGACGTAACTTTGAACAGTCACTAAATGAACTGTTGTAAGTTGAAGACTACCTGTATTTTGGATGCTCCAATTCCTTCGCATTGCTATTTGTCAGATCTCTGGCCCAAGTGCCCATTAGTTGTTTGACTGAGCACTAGAATGATGCCTCCACCTTATCCGTGATGACCCATGGTGGCGCAGTGGTTAGAATGCAGTACTGCAGGCTATTTCTGCTGACTGCCGGTTGCCTGCAATTGCCAGTTCAAATTTCACCAGGCTCAAGGTTGACTCAGCCTTCCATCCTTTCAAGGTGGGTAAAATGAGGACCGGGATTGTTGGGGGCAATATGCTGACTCTGTAAACCGCTTAGAGAGGGCTGTAAAGCACTGTAAAGTGGTATATAAGTCTAAATGTTATTGCTATGCTATTGCTATCCAACCAACCATCCCCATTGCTGTTGAAGATACAGTAATCATTTCATTCAGTGCTGGACTCATCAAAAAAAAATCCCACATGCTGCTTCACTACCCAAGAGTGAGGCTGTCCTATTGCTATTTTCATCTACATATTTTACACAAAGCATTAATGCGGGTATGCTCGGCCAATCACATAGGACCTCTCGAAAAAAGGTCAGTGAGAATGCAAGCATGACAAAGAGATGTGTGGTGTCTTAGCTTGTTCCTTTTTCTTCGATGCATCCATTTTTTTTTCAAAATAGGGTATCTAATTAGCTGAACGTGAGTGGGGTGGGTGGGCAGGAGAATTTGATGAGCATGGACAATTAGCAATAGCAATAGCACTTATATACTGCATCACAGTGTTTTATAGCCCTCCCTAAGCAGTTTACAGTGTTAGCCTATTGCTCCCAACAATCTGTCTCCTTGTTTTAGCGACCTCGGAAGGATGGAAGGCTGAGTCAACCTTGAGCCGGTGAGAATCGAACTGCTGGCAGTCGGCAGAATTAGCCTGCAATGCTGCATTCTAACCACTGTGTCACTCACGGCTCTATTGGCTACCATTTTGGTAAGTAAAATACCTTTAATACATTTTGCCCGAGATAATATGACTTGTCACTGTCTCTCTTGACATTTCCAAATCCTCCAGAGAGCAAAGCATGATAAAGCCAGTTCTGCCCTTTTGCAGTCAGCTGGGTTAATCAATTCATGTGGAAAACCTGATGTTAACAGATTGTAGAGTTTGTTGCCTGAAATTGCCTTCCTGCTGAGGAATGCCAGGCTGTTTTACCTTTATTAGTTGAACAGATGAGGGAATTTTGGCAGACCTGAACAATATGCTCTGCAGCAGATGTGCATTACAGTGTCCCAGTGCAGTTGTTAAAAATTATATGTCCAAACGACAGAAGGGGTTGTTTAACATTCTCTCCCTGAGCTGCTTTTCCACTACAGGAGAAGATAAATAAGCAATTGATCTGGTTTCTAATGTATTCCAAATGTGGCAAAACCTGAAATACGTTTTCCAAATGTACTAATTCAACTGTTGTTGCTGTTTTTTTAAATCCATGATTTATCCAGGTTCTATGTAGGTACTTAGGTTATGTCAGAAAATTTTCATTCCAATTCCACCATTAATTTGGGTTCCATATATTAAAAAATTTATAAAAACTTTTGATTTCTAAGTGTCAGCATCTGGATTCCATAGAAGAAGCTTCTTCCATAGAAGAAGCTGGTTCATACTTGTTAATAACTCCCCTTCTATGATTTATTAAAACAAAATCATTGATGACAATGTATGGATTCACTACATTATTCTTGACCATTTCCCATCTTCAATATTCAGCAAAATGAGTAAGCAATTGATTTAAAGGCAGTTCTCGACTTACGACCAGTGGTGGGATTCAGCCAGTTCGCACCACTTCGGGAGAACCGGTTGTTAACTTTTTGAGCAGTTTGGCAAACTGGTAGTTGGAAGAAATCATTAGGGCAGAAAACTGGTTGTTCAATTACTTAAATCCCATCACTGCTTACGACCCACAATTGAGCCCAAAATTTTTGTTGCTAAGTGAGACATTTGTTAAGGGAGTTTTGCTCCGTTTTACAAACTTTCTTGCTACAGTTATTAAGTGAATCACTGCAGTTGTTAAATTAATAACATGGTTGTTAAGTGAATTTGGCTTCCCCATTGACTTTGCTTGTCAGAAGGTCGCAAAAGGAGATCACATGATCCTGGGACGCTGCAACCGTCATAAATATGAGTCAATTGCCAAATGTCTGAATTTTGATCATGTTGCCATGGGGATGTTACAACAGTCATAAGTGTAAAAATGGTTATAAGTCACTTTTTTCAGTGATGTAACTTTGAACAGTCACTAAATGAACTGTTGTAAGTTGAAGACTACCTGTATTTTGGATGCTCCAAAATGTTAAATATGACTCAGTGTTTGAATTTTGATCATGTGACCATGGGAGTGCTGCAAAAGTCGTGAGGGGGAAAAACGGTCATAAGTCACTTTTTTCAGTGTCATTGTAACTTCGAACTGTCACTCAGTGAACTGTTGTAACTGGAGGACTACCTGTACAGGTTGAGAGTGATTGAAATTTATGCTGACATTATAAATATGGATTGGCATAAACACTACCACAAATGTGTTGTTGATGCTTATTTTATCTGTTTATTTTAGATCAGTTTTCACAAAAGCTGTGAAATAAAATGGATTACATAGTCTCACATGGGATGAGCCTGCAGGAAACAGGCTGATCAGGCCTTGCTGATCACAATTATTTTAAGCATTCACAATTGCTTTTAAAAAAAGAAGGTTTAATGTAATTTATTCTTAGCTTAAAATAAACAATTCTCCCTCTCTCTCTCCCTCTCCCTCTCTCTCTCTCTCTCTCTCTCTCTCTCTCTCTCTCTCTCTCTCTCACACACACACACACACACACACACACACACACACACACACACAAACACCATGTCTCCATAACTTTCTACTATCAGGAGAAAAGACTGCCACACCTACTGCAGAGACGAGAAACTTTAAAAATGTGTGACTGTATCAAAGATTAGAATAGAATAGAATAGCAATGGAAGGGACCTTGGAGGTCTTCTAGTCCTGCTTAGGCAGGAAACCCTATACCATTTCAGACCAATGGTTATCCAATCTCTTCTTAAAAACTTCCAGTGTTGGAGCATTTACAACTTCTGGAGGCAAGTCGTTCCGAGGTTCTTCTCCTCGGTATTAAAAAACAAATTTTCCAAAGGATTTTGCCCAATACACATTATATCCTGAAACCGAATTGCTGAAGTATGACCACGACCCAAATCGGGGTGAAATCTAGCAGGTTCTGACAGGTTCTGGAGAACCGGTAGCAGAAATTTTGAGCAGTTCGGAGAACTGGAAAATACCACCTCTGGCTGGCCCCAGAGTGGGGAGGGAATGGGGATTTTGCAGTATCCTTCCCCTAGAGCGGGTGGGAATGGAGATTTTGCAGTATCCTTCCCCTGCCACGCCCACCAAGCCACACCACGCCCACCAAGCCATGCCCACAGAACTGGTAGTAAAAAAAAAATGGATTTCACCACAAATGAATTGGACACCTAGCTTCCAAGCAAGGTTTTTTTCAGAGAAATTGAACTTATGGAGACTGCTTGTTGATGTATGCTTTGTGGCAAATCAACTGTGTTGCTACCATTTGTATGGTGTCTCTGACATCCTGGGTATTCTAAAGGAACGAAGCAAAGCTTGGACGTCAATCTAATTACAATCAACTGGCATTAGGTTATACAAGTATATTGTACCTACCATTGATTAACATGTAGCTGGATTCTGCCTGGAAGTTTACTTTGCTGAGAAATTCTAAAGTGTTGCTTAATTGCTTCCCATCCAAATTACTGTCTGGCAACGTAAAGCAGTTTGTCTATTCAACAAAACAATTTAAAAAGAAAAAAAAATACACCATTTCCCAAGCAATAGGATCAGTTTCTTAATTTTTGAGCTCCAAAGTAATAATAATTTTAACAGGACCATTTTTTTGACATCTTTAAAAGAGTCTTATATTGTTTCTTCCCCCTCCCTCAGAATGGTCTCTGTAAGAAATCACTAGGAAATGTAGAGTCGATGAGAGTTATATATATATATATAAAAAATTAGGCGTATGCAGAACTAGTAACAAAAATATAACTTTGGAGTTGAGTGAAATTAGATTGATGAGCAATTCTAGGAGTAAGCTATCCTAGGATACAACTGCTCCACATCCTATCAAGCATTCTGAACCAATTCACCTCATTGTGGAAATAATTTCTTTAAACACAAGCAGTGACATATTAAAAAATCAGCTGGAAAATGCATTTAATTACTTGATTATTTAGATTCTCAAGGAGTTTTGTCCTGAAATGTTACAACATTTCTTCTCCAAACAATTTCCATGCCAGAATTCGAAGCAATATTTATTCACCCAAACAAACAAAAATGTGTTAGAAAAATAGCAATTGAAACGAGTCTTACAAACCAATTACAACCTCTGGAATATGCTTTCCTCCAGTGAAATGGATCCCTTGCTTTCTAGATTTTCCATCATCTCTTGTTAAAGTGATCATTTGTTGAGATGCTGTCAACCTTCTGATTTGACATCTCAATAGATGCTCCTGCTTCAATTAAACTTCAATAAATGGCACCACCTGTATTAAATATTTATTTAATGCTATCAGAGTTTGAAATGTTGAAGGAGATATGGATGTCTGAGATGCTCAATTCATAATTTCATGCTCTAGGACAGGGGTGTCAAACTCAATTTCATTGAGGGCCACATCAGGGTTGTGTTTGACCTTGGGGGGGGGGCAGGGGGCGTGACCAGGATGGGTGTGGCAAGGCACCGGGGGGCAGCCTGAGTACTCTGCCAGTGAAAGCGGACTCCCGAGCTCTGTTTTCGGCTGTGACAGCCTCCTGCAACTGTCTGTCAGTGAAAATGGAGCTTGGGAGTGCTGCCTGCAGCCCTTGCGAGTTCCGTTTTTGGCTGTGATGGTCTCCTGCAACCCTCTGTCACAAAAACATAGCTAGGGAGGGCTGCACATAGCCCTCCCGAGCTCCATTTTTGCTGGCAGAGGCACCGCCGGCCGGTCCTTTGTTGTTTCCAGGGCGGCCGCACGGGCCAGATCTAAACACCCCGCAGGCCAGATCCGGTCCCCAGGCCTTGAGTTTGACACCCCTGCTCTAGGGGTTGCATCAGAACACTTATGAAGTAGCTAAAATCTCTGAGAACTGGATCATTTCAAATCTTTTTAGTTCAGTGTAGACTTTTTAAGAGTACTATGGGCACCATGGTGCTAGAGGCCAGTTTCAGAATAGTTGAACAGTATCTGAGTTTTTAAGATTGCTTTATCCCGTTTTATATGAGAATGTTCAACAAATTATTCTCAATTCCAGATGTTCTTGAAGAATCCATACCAGTTTGGTGTTAATTTGTCTTGGGGAACAATAACAGTCCGAAATGGCAACTTGTGAACCCAGAGCTACATGAGGCTTTTTTTGGTGGCTTCCTGAAACTTCATTAATCGTTAAAACCTGATGCACAATTTTCTATAATATTGAAGAGTAAAATACTGTATATGAGAATTCTCAAAAAAGGCACATCAGAGCTTTAAAATGAACAATGTCTTCTCCCAACTGCAGTCCTGTGTAAATAGCCCTATCTTTTTTGTGGCCGTCAATGTTCTTTGAGGCCCTTAATCCCAAAAGGTTGCCCACTTCTAAATTGGAGACTAGATCTTAAAATATCTCCCTATTGCCACATGTCTCAAAGAAATAAATAATTACCAAAATTACCCAAGCAGGTCCTCTGTCTATGCCAATATAAGATGGTTTACCTGGATTTCAGTGGTGACATTCAAAATTTTTCCCTACTGGTTCTGTGGGCGTGGCTTGCTGGGCATGGCTTGGTCATGTGACTGGGTGGACGTGGCTTGGTCATGTGACAAGGAGGGCGTGGCTTGGTGGTCATGTGACCGGTGGGCGTGGCTGTATAGCGGACTCACAAACAATGTAAAAGTAGCTGGACTTCACACAAAATGGCCCCTGCAACAAGCAAGAATCTCACAGACAATCAGGCACAGCTGATTATCGCACAACTGATCTTTGGAACTTTTTAAAAACTTTTTTAAGCATTTTTTTACTACGGTTCAGTGAATAGGAAAAATAAAATTCCAATGATCACACGGCCCAGCTGACTCTCGTACTTTTTAAAGCATTTTTTTAACTACCGATTTGGGTGAATGGTAGCAATTATTACTACCGGTTCAGGCGAACCAGTCCAAAGTAATAGCATTTTACCCCTGCTGGATTTGTAAAACATAAGCAAGGAGTAGTTCCCTTTATCTTGCAGGATGAAGTATTTCATAAAGTGAGGTCATTTCTGAGGAGATGCATCTTTTCCCATTACAAAAGTGAATGATCCACCCAATCAGGAGGAGTGTACTATCCATATCTAGATCCCAACATAAGTTATACACCATTGCATCCAATATTTTTCCATCCCATGCCTAGGACTGAATTTTCATCGAATGAGGCCAATCTTCTTCAATCCTCTTGGCTAAATACACTGTCTCCGTCAGGTGGTAACTCCCTCTCCATCTCTTTCTTGGACATACCTTCTTCAGATGCCCAAAGGTTCCAAATGGAGCGTGGATCCAATTCATAGCATCCACTCTTCAGTCACTGCATGTTCCAAAGAAGTCCGTCTAACCTTCCAAGAATATGGCCTGGATCATCTCACCAGACCCTTCCTAACTCCAAGCAAATGCAGGCAATTTCAGCTGTGAAGAATCTTGCAAAGGCCTCTTCCACAACCTTTTCCAAAGGATGTAACCCTAAACAAGACCACTAGCCCAGCCTCTTCAGACACAGACACAATAATTTTAGAGGAATTAGCCTTTGTTTATTATATTTGCTGCTTTTATTTGGTTTGTTGTAATTGACTGGCGTTTAAATTTGTTTAAAGCTGATGTCTGATTTTATTAAAGTTGCCTTGATTTTGAATGTTGTGATTAATACTCTATGCTACCCTAGGAAGACTGAAGTTTTAAAAAACAACACTGAAGGAAGGAGGGCTCTCTAACCAGGAAGTTGTGGTTGGGGACAACCTTATGAAGTTTTTAAAACTGGTAACAAAAAACTGGTGGAGATGTGATAGACAATTATATGCAATTTCCGACCTGATTAGAGAGAAGCCGGTATTCTTAGCAAAACACTGGATCAATGTCTGCCTTAGTATGGAAGTGTTCCATTTTCATGCTGGCTCTGATGAAACCATATATGAACATCTTGCAGATTTATCATAAATTAAAATCATTCCTTCCAGATTGGGAATGGCCATATTTCTGAACCATGTGAAAGCCACAATATAATGAGTAACATTTGTATGACAGCAGCATTTTATGAATTTATCTCGTTGCTAATGTAAGTCAGGTTCATTTGGTCAGATCCTTTATATACTGTATATATTAAAATTGAAATTATTTTTTAAATGATGTTTCAGTATATTGCTTTGGAAATAAATCATTCTGAAATCATTGTTGAAGGTTAGTAGAAGAATCCAACAGACAAAGTAAGGTATTCTGGGTAGAGATAGATAGATAGATAGATAGATAGATAGATAGATAGATAGACAGACAGACAGACAGATAGATGGATGATAGATAGATAGATAGATGATAGATAGATAGATGATGGATAGACAGATAGATAGATGATAGATAGATAGATAGATAGATAGATAGATAGATAGATAGATAGAAGATATATCTACCCAGAATAGCTTACTTTGTCTGTTGGATTCTTATACTAACCTTCAACGATGCTTTCAGAATGATTTATTTCCAAAGCAATATACTGAAACATCATTAAAAAATAATTTCAATTTTCAAATGCAGCATAAGTGTTATTTCAACCAGGTGTAGTCCTGCGTGACTGAAACAATCTTTACCTAGTGATGAAAATTTGAGAGTGCTGACATCAGCTTTTCTATTGTGTGTGTGGGGGGGCGGGTGTTACCCCCTCATATTCACTCCCTTTGCTTAATATGGAAGCAGGCTACAGGATGGATCAGAGATTCATTTCTAGCCTGTGCAGGATGATACGGCACAAGGCATTATTTCAGGTTTTATTACACCTTTTATAATGAAGTTGTTCACCATTATACCTTTTTTTTATTAATGTAGAAAAGAGCTTGACTGACTGAGCACATGCAAAGATTTACTCTACACTCCTTGGCTCTTAACACAGGGCCAATTTTCAGGTCCAAGTTCATGGGTATTCATGGGGATGGGGGGGCGGGGAAAGTGGATAAGATAAATAGCTTTATTACATGTGTGACTTCATTATGATTTGCATCAGATACTTATATTCCAGCTGTCTTAGACTCCCCCAACAATACATATACTGCTGGTGTTTACTTGAGGAGATATGGACAAAGAATTATTTTGTAATGGTGCCCCAATTACTGTAGTGAGATAAGTTTCATAATTGGGGCAGCCATCTGTCTAGCAAGAGTGTTGAGGGACAATTTTTCTGGTAGAGAAGCATTGTCATTCTTTTGAAGGACCTATCTTGCATTCTCTGAATGTATACTTCTCAGGGGGCTTCAAGAATAAAATGATTTTTAAAAGCTCAGTTACTGAAATATGCCGAGCAGTCTTACCTTTGTCAAAACTGGCAAGAAACCCTTACACTATTCTGCTTCCTCCATCCTTTTCTTGACTGCTCCTTCACAAAAGCTCAGAAGAACATGTGAAGTACTGCAGTTTGTTTCAGTCTTATGATTAGAGATTTTTGTTGAAATGCTCACAAATGCAAATGGTTCTTGGTATGAAAGTCATTTAATCAAGCTATTTTCTTTTCACCACTGTGGAAAACTAACTGGTTTTCATTATTAAATGGATGGAATATTTTCTGCAAGATGAAAGGGACTTTAAAGTCAATGTCTCAACAGTAAGTATGGTGAAGAGTTGGTTTTCTTCTGAAAGAAGCATCATGAAAGGAGACCACGTTCTGGCCCTGTATGTATGTCTGTTATGTCCTTATAAGGACATCCGGCCGGGGAGTGGTTAATCCTCCGGGCGGGAAAGTTAAACCGCTGTCATTGGACGGCTGGTCTGCCGGAGCGCTATAAAAAGGGCTCCGGCAGCACAGCCGTTCGTCTGTTCTGACTTAGTTAAGAGCTGAATAAAACTTGTTGAACAGACCCCGCTGGTCCTGTCTTCTTTCCTGCGCCTGATCTAACAATGTCCATATGGTGTGGATATTTGCAAGTAAGACCACTACATTAAGGATAGGAAACTTATAGTGCACAGACTGTGGTGAAGGATCCTGGGCACCATAGTTCAACATTGTCTGGAAGACTACATATTCATCATTCCTAGTAGTCTTAGCCTCAGTATGGATCTCTAAAATTGTCTGGTTTGGGTTCCAGCATCTACAAAAGAGTTTGTGCATAAAGATGTTTGAGTAGACTGTAAAATCCCTCTTCTCTAATCAGATGTGACTAGATCAGGGGTCTAATTATCTGACTAGATCAGGGGTGTCAAACTCAAGGCCCGCGGGCCAAATCCGGCCTGTGGAGTGCTTAGGTCTGGCCCGCAGGGTCACCCTGGAAACAGTGAAGGACCAGCCTGCAGTGCCTCTGCCAGCGAAAACAGAGCTTGGGAGGCTACAACGGCTTCCTGCAACTCTCTGCCAGCAAAAATGAAGCTCAGGAGGCTGCGACAGCCTCCTGCAACCCTCTACCAGTGAAAACTCAGGAGGGCCGCACGCAGTCCTTCTGAGCTCCATTTTTGCTTGCAGAGGGTTGCAGGAGGCCATCGCAGCCTCCCAAGCTCTGTTTTCGCTGGCAGAGCACTCAGGCCACCTCAGGTATCCCCGACACAAGTGACATCAAGCTGGCCACACCCACCCTGGCCACGCCCACCTGGCCCCCAAGGTCAAACACAACCCTGATGTGGCCCTCAATGAAATCAAGTTTGTCACCCCTGGACTAGATACTGTAAATCTATATTCATAATTTCATATATTTATAATTTCATCAATACAATCTCTTTCAGACATGTAATAATGCATGAAAAATCCTTATGTCCAAGATTTGACAAGCACTACTGTAGAGTGGAGCTCTTATAGCCTAGAAAATATGCTTTGGGTTTTGGAAAGGTGAATGTAAAAACTGATGTTATACACATTTAAGCAAACTAATACAGTGAATAAAAACGCCAACTATTGTTTGTTTTGAGTTTCATGCTTTCATTTTATGCAATACATCTTAAGTACATTTTAACTTTTTCACGGATATATCTTAAGTACACTTTAAAGACAAGAGTGAAGAATTGGAAAGTAGCTTTAAAAGAATCCTTGTCTTGCCCTATCTCATCATCTGGCTTTATAATATACAAAATAGATGAATACTTGATTATGGGGAGTTAATAATCATAAGGTGCAGCTGCCAAACAGGGTGGATTTGACCAGAAATAACATCTGGCAAATTTGGCTAAGCTTTCTGGCTACCTCATCCCACAGCTGTTTATTTCCTGAGGTCATTTCATATTCTTCTAGTGTTTCAGTACTATTTTAGGATAGCATCTTGAGAGTACCATTGTCATTTCACCCACCACATAGTTCTGTGCTGTGCTGATAACTTTTAAACTGCTGGCCTTAAGGAAGAATCCACAATTTTTACAATACAATAATAATATTTACAGTATGAAATCAGTTAGCCACCAAAGATGGCAACATTTCAAGAGCAAAATTCCTCTTCGTGTGACAATATGATACAAACAGCAAAGGAGGTGAATCAGATGGGCGGAAGGAACGATTACCTCAGAACCGTAATTTGAAATATAAGAGCATACTGCAGACATTCAAATCAGTACCTAATGCTATGATGTAGCACCAGGAAAAGCCCTTGAACTGATTGCATTGATTTGCTAGAGTGAAGAAACAAATGGCTGAGACCCATGTTTATTTAAACACATAAACAAGCAAGGTATTAACTGATTCACAAGGAGGAACTCTTATTTTTAGATGCAACTCATATCTAATTCTATCAAAACTAGTCAGACTCTTACTGGCAATTTCCCATAAAGAACACCCAATTGAAATGAATGAATCATTAGTATTCTTAGAAATCAGCCCATTTATATTCTAAAAAATTCAGTCCATTGTAAATGTAGAAATCATTTTTCTTTCTATTGCATGTAAATTAAAATATTTATAGAATCTACGATTGGTGGAGGTTTATCAAATTCATATTATTCACAGGCACAACTTGATCCTCAAAGAGTGCGATAAAATTGTGGTACATTTGAAAAGACAATATTTCCTCAATTTTTTTTCATGAGATTCCTTCTCAAGAATATATTGATAAATTTATCAGTTTTGGACAATTTTCATCCAGCCTCCAACCTTCCTTTTTTAGGGAAGATTATTGAGAAGATGTTCAGCCTTATAGCACCTGGAGAATACCTGAAGATTTCCAGTTTGGCTTTTTGGCTCAGGCACGGTATAATCAGCCTTTCTCAAATATGGATACAGCCATTGGTCATACTTGTTGATGTCCTCTGTAAGAGGCAGGACAGATATGGTTTAACCATCCTAGTTTTTCTTAATATTTCAGTGCCTTTTGATACACCAAACCTGGTATCCTTCTGGGGCAGCTACAAGGTCGGGGGGAGGGAGCAAAGTGTTATGGTGGTTCTCCTTTCTCCGTGGTTTATTCTATTCAGATCAGGAAAGTTCCAGCTTGAAGCCCCTAAGATGTGAGGTACCTCAAGGCTTGTTGCTTTCGCCTCAAGTTTAACCATCTGCATGAAAGTGCAGGGTATGGTCATCTGTTAACATCAGCTGAGGTATCATCAGTATGATACCTAACTGAACAGTTTTAGAGTGTGTCAGCCCTACAAGATAGACCAGACAAGAAACAAATACTGTATAGTCCTAAAACTACTTTCCTTAGAACTAATGGAATATTGCACAACTAAATGTGCTTCCTCTCCTCCCTCAGTCATTTATCCTCATGTGAAGTATGGATTGGATTTGCCTTATAAGTATTCATAGAGCTCTCTTTTGGTATGGGTGTAAAACAAATTTGTCTAGCTGTTGAGTTGTTGCCTTGCTAAGGGATCTTCCCTCTCTCCCTCAAGCCATCCTCTCTGCTCCCTACAAGAAGGAACAGGTTCACATTTAACCCTGACAAGACTGAGGGACCTAAACATCATCTACACACTTCTTCTAATCCTAGTGAGGGTCCATTTTTGGTTCTGAATATGTTTTCAGTTCCCTATTCAAAGCTGGGATGCAACTTGAGGCCTTACGGACTCACAACTCCTGAGAGTCAATGAGAAGATGGCAGCTTTAATCAGAAGAGCCTTCACATTTATTTATTTTTTTAGTATCCCAACTGCACACTTTTCAGCACTAGGAGTTCTTCCTCACAGTTCCATACACATTGGTCATCTCAACTGCAGTTGGTCTAGTATCTAGTGCAGCACACAGAACTGCCCTTGAAGACTATTCAGAAGCTACAGTTGGCTTACAAGGCAGCAATGTAAGGAGTTATGAGTGGACCTTGATATATTAATACTTCTGCTACATGAATGTCAAACATTACCGATGAACTTCCAGATGCAGTTCAAGATGCTGGTTACCACCTCTTCTGCCCCAGCTACGGGTCCCAAGAAGTGTAGCACACACACACAGCTCCAAAAACTCAGTTTAATACAAACAGACCCCTTTCAAAATGCAGGCTTTAACCACAAATGTCCTTATCAGCCTGCTATGAGTTACAGAGATTAAACAAAGTCCAACAAGGGTTGGCAATCAGCCCAGAAACCAAGTTGTAACAAAAAACTCACTCTCAAAATGTCCTACATAGGACCAAACATTATTTCCAGCAACATTTGCTATCTGTGTGCAAACTTAAATAAGGGAGTGGCCGATTAACCCCAAGCCTTACTCTCGAGGAGACCTCCTCCTGAGTAGTCACTCTTGCCTTTTGGCAGCCCTGCGTGCTCGAGCATTGAGAAGAGGCTCCTCCACTTCACTCTCTTCACTTGAAGGAGCCTCTGGAGGTTCTGAAGGCCCTGGCTGAGTTTCTGCCTCTGGCACCACATCCTCTTCAGCCTCCTCGCTGTCCGACTCGAGTGCTGGCTGCGACACCACACCAGCCTCCTCGTCGTCGGGATCAGCCACAATCTGTGCAGGCCACTGGCGGGCCACAACACCACCTGTAAAACCCTTTATGGCCATCTAGAATATATCTGATAGTTTCTGCCTATCCTATACAGTTGGATACAGCCAATACACATTGTGTACCATCCATTGAAGGTCCTCTAATAGGACCTAAGAGATGTGCCTTCCCTGCAAGATTGCTGGGACCTAGCAATCCTTGAACTGCCCCAACTTTGCAAACTTATTTAGACAATCTGTAAACATTTGACATTTTCTACAGGTGCCAGGATTGGTCAATAATGTCCATTTGACTGGTATTGTTTGTTTCGGCTGTGTTGTATGTTTTCCATGTTACATAATGTCCATTTCCTGTTTATCTTGATTGCTTTAGAAAGACATTGCATCAGTTTCGATTCTATGTTGTGCAGGGCCAGTTTGGATTTGAGGAGGATAGCCTTATAAATCGAACAAATAAATAAATATCCCAAACAGACAATTCTCCCACTTGATTAAGCCTCACAACTCCCCCTTATGAAATAGATGCTTGGAATTGACAACTGATGCCATGCTAAAGATGGAACTATTTAAACGAACCAGCAAAACAAGACTGCAAGTACCTAAAAAGTAATTTGAGGAATAGCTTGGTTTGCAACCGTTGATTGTTCTTTTGTGACCTCTAGTGGCCATTTCTAGTAATGTTTCCCCAAAACGAGATTTTAAAAACTCCTTAAATTTTCAACTTATTAGTACCTTTTCCTCAGTTGAAAAAAAAATGAATGGGTCATCATTTTTGACAAGTCTCTGCACTGTTCATGTCTTCAATTCCATAGGCTTCTGCATTTTGCAGTACAGGATTTGAACTATCCACAAAAGGTACTGGTGGTAAATCTTTCTTCAACTGTCTTGGTCTATTGTCTTAAATAGGGATTACTCCACATTACACATTAATTATATTGCTAAATTAAGCTGATATACCTTCAATTAAGTCAGCAGTTCTACAAATCCTAGACGTATTCATCTCCTTGCAACGCGACTGATTATTGAGATAACATTTAATTAATTTTACATCCTGACACTACATATTTATTATGAAAAGTAACATACATAACATTTCATATAATGGTATTAGTCACACATCTGTGTGATTTCATTGATTTATGTCTCTCTAAGTCGGTCCTTTGCTGAAAATATATGCTGGCTGAAATGCATATAGTCTCTTGTGCAGTTGTAGGATGGGGGCAGGGGAAACCAAGTGAAAGTTATTGGTGTATATACATGTGTACACTTGATTTTGGGTAGGCTATGTAATTCCTATATCTACATTGGTGATCAAGGCCCATTTAGGACTTCATACATTTTAAAAGTCTCTGCTTCAGTACTGAGACTTCCTTATTCTTCAGCAAAGAACTGTGGACAAACAAATGAACTCAAATACCCTCCATCTGTTGTTGCATGCAGGAGGGTTGAGTAACTTTTGTATGGCATCCACAAATAGCTGGACCAAGCTTGTAATCTTTAGAAGAGCTAAAAGTAAATGGAAAAAGAAACAGAAGCACCAAGGCAGTAAGGAGGGGTCATATTCCTGATTGTTACCATCTGGGGTAAGGTTCCACATAAAACAGGAGTGGGAATTGTGTGTATAAACACAAGTTAATTGGTGAGCAATGCGAAGGAACCTGATCCTGCATTAATGAGGGAGCTGCTGTCAGGCCACCAAGAGACAACTGCTTGCAAGCAGAAGGAAGGGCTAGTCACGCATCTTGTGCAAGTGCCATCACCAGCAAACTGGCCAGGTGTTGCTACAGCAAAGTCCTCCCTCCGATGGCTTCTCAGCTTCCCTTGAAAGGAACAACAAATTAACACTGAGCGAAATATCTGACAATTGGCAAGTTGCTAAGGACCTCCATAGGAAATCTCGAAAACACTTGAAAAAATAAAGAACTGCTTCGAATGAAGCATTGCACGTGATCTCGCTGGCATTGAGGTGAATGACGAATAAATATAAACACTTGATGGGATTTGTTTACCGAGCCAAGAGCATTTCTAGTAAAGAAACTGCTGTATGGTTTTTTTAAAAATGCTAGCTAACTACCTTGATGCTGTTGCCCTTTGATAAATGGAGGGCTGCACGGGAGAGAAAATAATCCAGATCTCTCTGCCCCTCCTCCTCCTCCTCCTCCTCCAAAATAAATCTTATCACTAGGATTTTGACAGATGTGGCTTTTTAGCCACCTAACATCAAGAGTGCCTCTATAAAAGTAAAAATTACAGAACATCAAAAAGAATGGAAATACTGACATTCCGGTGGAGTAATTGCAAATTAAAGCAAGATCTCTTTGCAAATTGTTACGGGAGATATTGGTCAAGTACAAAAGGTCTCCAGTGACAAAGAAGAGATCCAACATTTTTAGAATTGCGGTAATTTTAAAAGCCCCTTTTTCATCCTGAAAATAGCATATCAGTGAGACAACCCCAGTTTCTCCTCGAATGTACAGTTCATTAACATTCCTGTTAGATGGATGATCAAAGGATTTGAATCGCTTTGATTTTACATTCTTCTTTCAACATACTCCAAGCCTTTCTAAAAGCCAATGTGTTGTTATTTGTCAACAGACCTTCCTGACCATTTCCCACTAAATACTGAGAGTGAAAAAGCAGAATTTCTGCTTTAAAAAAATTAAAAGGCTTTTGGTAACACAGTTCATGGGAGGGGGTGAACGCTCAACGTGACCTAGCAAAATAATAAGCTAGTTACATTCTTCCTCCCAACTTCCCCCAGTCCCAAAAGAGGTTCTGAGCCTGAAATCTTCTAGTTGCTATTTGGTAGACATATTTAATTAAATTGTAAGTACATATTATAGGACTGTGTTGTTCAGGATCATGATCTTTTGATTCCCTGTCCATAGCGTTTAAGTACTATTCCTGAACTGGGTGATCAGTTTGCACATTGCAATAGATACTCAGAGCTCTGTGAACTAAATCAAAAGTGACAGATTTAGATACTCCGATGTCATAAAGGTAGTTGAACCTTCTGGAATGAGGTTGCTTTTTTGTAAGAAAGAGAGGCATGTGTTCTAAACTTGAAGGCATCCCATTTTTGTTTCAAGAAGGTCTCTGGGAATGACGCACTGCTTCCAGATGTGTTCTATCCTTCTCGGGAATAGCACTGCTAGAAAATTGGCCTTATACTGACTGTTGAACTGGTGAATGCTAAGGGGGAAAAAAGGAGATTGCTCTCTGCAATAGCATGGGTGTGGTTCTGAGCTCTTGGAGAAAATATGAAAGATACGGTGAGTAATCATCTTAATCCTTTTTAATCCATTTAATTGTGATAATACCTGCAGGCACAATAGATTAAACCAAATTATATTTTGTTCCTTGTTCTAAATTATCATGGCTACCTCTAAGGTTTTACAGTGTGGCCCCCAATCTGTAACTCCAAAGAAGAGCCGAGGTGGCGCAGTGGTTAGAGTGCAGTACTGCAGGCTACTTCAGCTGACTGCTAGCTGCAGTTCAGCAGTTCAAATCTCACCAGGCTCAAGGTTGACTCAGCCTTCCCTCCTTCTGAGGTGGGTAAAATGAGGACCCAGATTGCTGGGAGCAATATGCTAACTCTGTAAACCACTTAGAGAGGGCTGTAAAAGCACTATGAAGCGACATATAAGTCTAAGTACTACTGCTATTGCTATCTGTGGTACCTAACAGGCAGACCTGTTTGCTGAGTGTGGTTGGTTCAAGGCATTGTCGAAATTTGAATCTGGGAAATGATGGAATAATTTGTGAGCTCTTTTTTCAGAAAACTGGACAAGGATGTATGCTTTTCTACAAGGAACCATTTGCCATCCAATTGAGATTTCCAGGCGCAGAGGAGAAAAGATATTTTCCAATGAAAAGAGCAATTAAGTTTCAAGGAAGCAGTAATCAATCACTAAATTAAAAAAATAAAGACACTCTATGAAAGTATTTGGCAACTTTGTATTCAAATTTAAATTTAATTAAATATCAAGCACAGTAATATAGAGCCTTAGACTGCAGTCTTTCACCAATATGTACGAGAATGAAGAAACATACTAATAGTCACAGAAATATTTGCATGTACAAAAGTAATAGCTACTAAGGGAAATTTAAAAAGAAACTTTAATAAAATGACTTATTCCCAAATTATTCTCAGTATTCAGAGTTAATCATGTGTATAGAATCCCAATATCAATGGAAGCTAATTTATTTATTTAATTCAACTGAATTGTTGCCCAGAATCAATTGGAATCAGGTAGCGTCTAAATTTAAATCAAGTACTAATATGAGGATTTTGTTTGTTCGGCAGTGAAAGGTGAATTATAGATTTTCTTCATAGGTTTCCTTCATTTTATTAATACAATCAGAAGTATCCCTGGGGCCTAATATTTTCATCTGCAATGAAATGGAATGGCTCAATAAATGGTAGATTCTCCTCTATGGTAAATAAAAGCAGAATGGCAATCTGCCAGGAAGCTATAGTAATGAATTTTAATAGTGTGCAGGCGATTGCATTAAATGATCTCCAAAATCCCATCCAAGCTCTTCATTCTATGAGTCCTGGCATCTTGGCTGGATACTTCAATCAGTGCCATGCCCCTGAGCTCTCTCATGGCAATTGCCCTTATTTGGCTGCTGTCGTGGTTAACTTCCAGCCAAGCTTTGGCTCATTAAAAAAAAAGTTTAGAAGCTGTAAGTCTAGAGTTTCAAGATAAAGTAAGGGGTAGCGTGAACTCCTATTTATCTTGACTACTTACTTCTCCCTGTCTGCTGAAGCTCAGGCGCTACAATTCCACACTGCTGCTTTTTTGTTTGTTTGTTTTTGTTTTTAAAGGGCCAAAGGGGTAACTTTTGAGAAACCCACCTTCCAAGCAACTAGTTGAATTATTATTATTTTTTAAAATTGCTGAACTAATCTATAAGAAAGAAACTGAGGACCAGCACAAGGCTGGCTGTTTCTGCACTCCCTAACTGGTTTAGGTCAGAGGTGGGTTTCAGCAGGTTCCAACCAGTTCTGGAGAACCAGTAGCGGAAATTTTGAGTAGTTCGGAGAACTGGTAAATACCACCTCTGACTAGCCCTGCCCCATCTATTCTCTGCCTCCCGAGTCCCAACTGATTGGGAGGAAAGGGAGATTTTGCAGTAACCTTCCCCTGGAGTGGGCTGGGAATGGAGATTTTACAGTATCCTTCCCCTGCCAAGTCTGTCAAGCCAAGCCAAGCCACGCCCACCAAGCCAAGACAAGTCAAGCCCACCAAGCCACACCCACAGAACCGGTAGTAAAAAATTTGGAATCCCACCACTGGTTTAGGTGGAGGGAAGAGCTCCCAAGGAGTTCTCAATGTTACAAGGACATAAGGAGAAGACATTTGAGTGGCAGCTTATTTGTTGGAGACAAATTGTCATGGCACGGGACGAAGTCAGCTTCTCTGACCTCTGACGGGATACCAACTCTTGGGCCTAACCTCTTGGGCCCACACAATGTTTACCTCAGTTATGATAAGGCAAATCACGGTGGTCTGCTCAGATGTGAGGCACAGGCTGCCCGAAGAAGGACAGTAACATTAGCATGAAGTCTGTAGCATGGAGGTATCAGTTTTGTCAACGTCTCCTGCTGTGATTAAACAGAGGGCTATTTTTCCTACATTAATGAAGCTGAAAGATATTTGTTTTGATTCCGTCACTCTCACCTCATTAGGCAAGAGGGGAGCTAACTTATACACAGGGTCAGATTCGCCTGAGGTTCTGCTGACTCTTCCTAAATTAACATGTAAATTCGCTGTAATAAAATTCATGATTTACAAAAAGGATACCCAACACCTTGATCCATTCCATCCCATAATGCTATGGCTTCAGGCTCTGCTCTGTTTACAAAGCAGCTGGACAGAGGACTTAAAGACCTCCACAAGTCATGTATGATTCCCTTATGGAACACATACCATTTTTAGAAGTGGGTTGAAGAGAATCACTGGAAATTTCATATCTGACCTCTGGCTTCACAGCTATTTCTGAGAAAATGGATTGAAACTGCACAGCTTGTCACCTGCAAATTAAGCAGGTTGGTAGAGTTGGAAGCCAATTTGAAAAGGAAGCAGGTCTGCCTTTCTTTGTTTCAGTTTACTTGCTTCACTTTCTAGTTGCTTGTCAGATTAGCAAAGTCATATGTTTGGTCCATTTATTTCTATAAATTGTTACACTTTAAGGAACTATTAACTACAATTGCCATAATCCTATATATCAGGCCAGACAGACTTGGGTTGCAGGCAGGGGTGGGATCTACTTACCTTTACTACTGGTTTGCAATGGGGCTGTGCACGTGCACTTTGCTCGTGCAGAAGCATTTTGAAGATGTCGGGGTTGGTGGGCGGAGCCTCCCGCCGGTTTTACTACCGGTTTTATAGAACCGGTGCGAACCGGGGGCAACCCACCATTGGTTGCAGGGGATTTTAGTCCACAAACATTGGGAAGGGTACAATTTTCCCATCCCTATTTTAGGAGAAAAAGATATATTTTATGCTAAGCTCCATCCCAGAACTATCAATACCCAAAGGCCCCTACAAGGTCCCCAAATGTTTCACCCCTTCTTCATTCTATCCCTCAACTCCAAACTGTAATGTTATGAGTTAGCAACATATCCCATTAGCCAAATATTAATGAAACAGGATAAAAGAAAGTCCAATAATCTCAAATTGGAGAATATTGAAAATAGTGTTTTAATATTGAAAATAGTGTTTTATTAAATTGAGATATAATAAATATATGGCAAGTTTGTATTCAGGTTGCTAACTAAATAAATAAAATATTTTATATGTGCCATATATTATGATATATCTCAATTCTCTGAAAAATAGTGTACGGGCTTATTTTCTTCACAACGTGGGATACTATATAAAATATAGCAATCATTGTTACATTTCATATATGCTCATGTTATACACATCGAGATGCTGTGATCCAGGGGCTTAAAAGTAAAGATTTGTACTCCGGTGGTTCAAGTACTACCACCATGTGATGGAGTGAGCACCTGTCACTTCCCTCAGCTCCTGCCCACCCAGCAGTTTGAAAACATGCAAATGCAAGTAGATTAATAGGTACCACTTCAGTGAGAAGGTAACAGCGCTCCACGTTTCATCACACATTCTGCACTGCGGCATGATGTCACATGGCTGTAGAAATTTCTTCAGTCAGTGCTGGTTCAATGGCTTAGAAACGGAGATGTGCATCAGCCCCTAAAGTCGGCTACAGCCAGCAGAGTAAAACCAGCAGGAACTCTTTACCTTTACCTTTAATGCAGGGGTGAAATGCTCCCGGTTCGGACCGGCTCGGGCAAGTAGGTAGTGATGGCAGTGGGCTTTTCGGAGAACCGGTAGCAAAAATCCCTGCCCCCACCCCTCATGCCCAGCTGAGCCGCGCAATCATCAAAGCCTTTTTTTTCTTTTAAATGGCTCTGACCAGCCAAGCTCTGATGATCCCAGCTGAGTTGCTTGATAATCAGGCAACTCAGCTTGGATCGCCAGAGCTATGTAAAAGAAAAAAAAACTTTTTTCCTTTTAAATGGCTCTGATGATCCCTTCCCCTCCCCCATCAGCTTGCTTACCTTAGCTGCTGGTCCCAACGCCTTGCTGTAATCCCTGCAATCAATTGCATCAACAAGCAACTGAATCTCCCTGCCTGCAATCAAGCAGGCAGGGAGTTGTGGACTTCAACTCCCAGAATTCCTCAGCCAGCAAAGCAAAGCTGGCTGAGGAATTCTGGGAGTTGAAGTCTATAAATCTTAAAGTTGCCAAGGTTGGAGACCCCTGTTCTGTTGGGTAAGTTTTTTTCCCCTTTGGGAGCTTTAAAAAAATAGTTAATTGGGGTTTTTTTTAGTTGTTCTTTTTTTAGACCTAGCCATTTAAAGTTTAGGAAGTTTTAAATTTAGCTGCTTTTATATAAAAATAGAAATAAATTAAAATAAAATAATATTTGTGCAGCTTTGTGAGATTTAGTGTGTTTCTGTAGTGTTTCACTCTAACTACACAAACACATAAAATCTCACAAAGCTGTATATGGAATTTTGTGTGTGTAAAGTGTGAAAGTTGGTTTTTTGGGCTTTTTCTGGCTGTGTGAGGTTCCTGCTTGTTGCAGGGGCCATTTTGGGTCTAGCACAGCTGCTTTTATATTGTGGGTGAGCCAGTTGTGTTGTGTTGTGTTGTGTTTTGAAGGTTAAAAAAGGGCAAAGAAGTGGCATTGATTTGGCCTCGCCCACTTTACCAACAAGCCACGCCCTCCCAGTCACCTTGCCACCAAGCCACACCCACTAATTAAACCACGCCCACAGAACCAGTAGCAAAAAAAATTAGATTTCACCCCTGCTTTAATGTTATACATAGCAATAGCAATAGCACTTAGACTTATATACTGCTTTAAAGTGCTTTACAGCCCTCTCTAAGCAGTTTACAGAGTCAGCATATTGACCCCAACAATTTGGGTCCTCATTTTACCCACCTTGGAAGGATGAAAGGCTGAGTCAACCTTGATACATACTGATATGCGCACTTTTTCTGTTGATGTATGTAGCCCTCAGTGGGGAGAGTAGGTAGATATTAATGCATTGGCAGATAAAAGGGAATAAACATGAATGAACAAGGATTTTTTGTTAATTTACTACAATATGGTTTCCTCCTGTTCTTTAAATGGTAGGCACTTTTTTAAAAAAGGAAAATATATTTGCAATGGACTTGATTAGATCCATGTAGGAGAACAGAAGGGCGTGGAAGGATTGGCATAAGGGTAAACAACTGGCAAATGGTTCATAATTCAGAATCTGCCCAGTGGCTTTTATGTTTTCACTTCAAGCCTTTCAGAAATTAAAAACTGCTTGCCAGATGTTGTAGTTCTCTTTTTTTAAAAAAATGTAATTTAACTGTTAAAAAGTTCAGGGTTATAATATTTTCCTGATGAAAATGTCTGCATTTTGTTATATGTTTATTGACTATTATAAAGATGTTAGATTTACTGCTAAATGATATTGACAGTTTTGGAATATAAAAGAGGTTGGTTCCTCCTCCTTTTTTAAAGGGGATAAAAAAAGGGGGGAACATCTGGTAGGAGCCTTATGTGTGGCATTGGAACAAAAAGCACTTTGGCAACATTTCCCTTGAGTGTGTGCTTGTGAAGAAAGGATACAGCTTGTGTAGCCTGTGCGTGATTAAGTACAAGACCGTCTTGCTATCGGAGTAATGTTTAAAGACAAGTCACCAATAAATCCTCTGTGAGGTGGTTAGTGAAGCTAAGCTACCTTAGCTATGAAACAGCTGTTTCTGAAGCAATAACCCAGCTGTTTGGCCCAAGGAAGAGATCTTGCAAGCGTTATTAATCATGGCATTAAAACCAGAAAGCCAGAGCACTGGAGGAAAGCCTGTGTCAGAGGTTTGAAAGGGCAACAACTCCATCACCAGAAGGAGTGTGATATTCATCATGAAGGATATTTTGCACTTGTCAGCAGGATTGGGTTTGCAAATCTTGATTGAAAGATCTCTTCTGTTTCACATCTTTATTGGAGAAGGCCTGAATCTCCTCGCTTCTCTTCAGGGGATTGAGGAAACGCTTTCGTTCTCATAAGATTTTTAAAAACCCTGCCCATTTATGGCAAGTATCTTCTAGGACAGTGATGGCTAACCTTTTTGCCATTGCGTGCCAAAAATGGGAGGACCATGGTGGGGGTCACATGCACGTGTGCCCACATCCATAATTCTATGCGCCCTGCCCCCCCGTGCTCCCCCCGCTTTTGGCACGCGATGGCATGGTGGGCCCAGTAGGCCCATTTTTTGCTCTCCCCAGGCTCCAGAGCCTTTATAGGAGCCTGGGGAGGGCAAAAACGGCCTTCCCCACCCCCTCCAGAGGCCGGAAACAGTGTGTTTCCTGACTTCTGGTGGGCCCAGAAGGCCCGAAAATCAGCTGGCTGGCACATGCATGCATGCTGGAGCTGAGCTCGCGTGCCCACCGATATGGCTCCGCGTGCCACCTGTGGCACCCGTGCCATAGGTTCGCCATCACGGTTCTAGGATCTTATATGACCAAAATCGTTTTCTATCTCCCCGGCTTCTTCCCTCATCAACATGAACTCAAATGAGCAGTGGGGTAATTGAAGATTTCCAAAACTATGGCGCAAATATGGATCTCTCCTGGCTTAAATTATTGTCCTTATGCAAGTGAAAGACTGGAGATCTGCTTGCCTCTTCTTTCTATTCAGCATTGTGATTATAGTTTTGGACTAGTAGTAGGGAAACTCAGGTTCCTCTCTTTATCAACAATAAAGCTCACAGATGCAATTGCTTTTTCTCTGCCTAGCCTTCCTCATTCTGAGGATCCTCTATAAGTGCCCTTGAGCTGCTTTAAGAAAAGACAAGAGCTCCAATGTCTGCTTGAAAGTCACTGGCTTAAGCTATGTTATGGTTGATCAACCTGTAGTTCTGTAGGCTACCTTTGATGCAAAAGAATAGATTAGGGGTGCCATATGTGTGTGAGGAGGGATATGTGTGTGTGTGTGTGTGTTCACACAAGTTTTCTCTTCCAAGGCTGAAAAGGACAACAATTTTTTCATTCCAACCAGTTGAGAGTATGCCTCCCAATCTCACCAAACCGCTATCAAGAAGCCTCAGATGAATGTGATGGACCTGGGAGGCATCAAGCTTCTGGCTGGAGGAATTTAAAGCTTCTCTGTTCCAGAAATTTCTGACTGAAATAGTTCTTCCCTACTGTGAACTTGGCTATAGAATACAACTGAAACTACTGGGCAAGAGTTATTAAGCCGCTTCCACCCCAACTCCACATGGACCAAGATTATTGACCACTGATCTTGAAGAAGTATTTTTTGTTTGTTTGTTTATAATAAGCAGTATCTAACAGACTTAAGTTGAACTTTAAAAAGCTAAGCAGGATTCAACCTGGCTAGCGTATCAATAAGAGACAAACCTCCAGGATATTCCAGAGCTTTAGGCTAGGTTGATAATTTAAAAAAATCATCCCAGAAGAAGTCAGTGGCAAACCACTTTTGTACTGTTGCCAAGAGAATTATGTGCCTATATCCTTGTAGTCTTTAGGAGTTCAACTTAAGACTGTTTTTCTCTCTCCTTTTTTCAATAAGGCACTGGCAACATCCCACCGTAGAAGCAATCTTATCCCAGTTAGAATTCTTGCTTCTCATTTATCTGAACAAACAAAATTCATTTATCTTAAATCAGACTTATCTGGTCCCTATTCCCAACTGTATCAACTTTCAAAGATCTACAGCTTTCCCATCCTGCTATGTGAGGTCAAACAGTTGTTTGTGTGAGACAGTGTGTCACCAGCATCTAATAAAAAATTCTTTAGCTTGATATGTATTAAAACTGTGCTGTTTGTACTGAGTCCCAGCTCCTTGCACAGAAAACACATCTGAATCCTTCTGTTACAAGACTTTGCCTCTAAAATAAAATGGATGGAACACTGTCTATATGTGCAACAGGAATGGACAAGTTGTGAATCCAAGCGGACTTCTCTGAAGGAGTTCGAGTAACCTGACAAAAGTTTATAATTCCCTATTTTGCAATGCTCCCACTTTCCAAATTATTCTTCTGAAGTGAAGAAAAGTGTGTAGGATAACAAGGACTAAGAGATGTTAAGTCTGGCATGGAAGGACAATGAGCTCAGTTCCTATTTGTTTCTCCAAACAAATTCCTGGGGCCAGATATATTCTAAATGTATTTGAAATGTATGCATGTTGTATAAGGTTCTGATTAGTGGATCTCAGGATTCTAGGAAAAGCAAAGTCAATCCTGAAATTCTCAACCTGTGTATCCTTGATGTAGAATTTATCACAAGAGTCTTTTGATTTGTGGCTACAGTAGGTGCCAAAATGACTTCAGGCTAATGTTAATCACAGTGATATAAGATATCTTGACTGTCCTCATCAATCTTCTCTCAAATTTATCAAACTCCCATTCAAGTTAATAGCCATAATATACGACATGTAGCAATGAATTACACAAGTTAATTATGATCTATGCTTCATTTTGCCTGTTTTAAGTCTCTTTTTAATCAACTTCAGAGGATTGCCCTGCTTCTTGTGTTTTTTTTGGGGGGGGGGAACAGTTTCTCCATGACTTTTTCACAATTTAATCATGTCTCCCCATAGTGGTCTTTTTCCAAACTAGACAACTAATCATTCTGACTTTTGAAACTGTAAAGGCAAGGGTGGGCTGCTGGGGGTTTGCAAGGGTTCGGGAGAACCTCTAGCTAAGATTCTGTGCAGTTCGGAGAACCCCCAAACCCCACTCCTGACTGGCCCCACCTACCCTGCCCCACCCCATCCAGGAATCCCCACGCGGCCTGTTTTGGATGCAGGTAAGTGCAGGACGCACGCGGAGGCTCGGGGAGGGTGAAAAACAGGCCTACCGGAAGTTCAGGAAGGGCCTCCGGAGCCTGGGGAAGCCGTTTTCACCCTCCCAGAGGCTCAAGGAAAGCCTCCGGAGCCTGGGGAGGGCAAAAATGCCCCCCCCACCATAGTGCAGGAGGCAGACTAGGCCACGCCCACCATGGCCATGCCCACTCAACAACCAGACAGAGAACTCCCTACTAAAATTTTTGAAGCCCACCCCTGCGTAAAGGATTTAGTATCGTATGTAAATCTGGGCAGCTAACAGTTTACAATTTACACTGAAGACAGAAGCACTCATGAAAACATTGCCCAATAGAGAGCCTTGGGGAATATCTATTTCTTACTTTCCTTGAGAAAATGGCCCATTTTTCTTGCTCTTTGCTTTTTGTTTTAACTAGTTAGCAATCCATAGAAGAATCTTCTTATCCTATAGCCACTAAGTTTACTCAAGTGACTTTTATGAATTTTGTCAGTGTCTTTTTTAAAGTTCAGAAAGAAATGTTAGTAGTTTCCAATGTTTTCCTAATACCTATTACCTGTTTGCAGTATAAATATACTATCTAAGAGCTATATTTTAACCATTGCTGAAAATTGCAGATCTGTTGTGAAGCAAAGAAAACAGTATTGAACAGAAAACAAATGAACAACACAGATGAACAATAAGGAGAAGCAACTGAGTTCAGGAAGCAAATCAGAACAAACAACTGAAACAACCAAGAAGAGGAAGAGAAGAAAACCCACTATGATATTTCAGAAAGCAAAGAAAAGTCAGTGATGAAATGGAACAAATAGTATTTGACTAATTATTTGACTGATGCCATATCATGTAATCAATTAGTAATATGGGTTTGCAATTGTTTATTCACTGATTGATTTCACTTATTTTAACAAGAGCCTGATGGCGTGGCAGACTAAAGCACTGTAATTAATATTCAGCTGCCTGCAATTACTGCAAGTTCAAATCTCACCAGGCTCAAGGTTGACTCAGCCTTCCATCCTTTCTAAGGTAGGAAAAATTAGGACCCAGATTGTGGGGGCAATAAGCTGACTTTGTATAAATATACAAAAGTATGAAGGCTATTGCTTAATGCATTGTAAGCCGCCCGAGTCTCCGGAGAAGGGCGGCATATAAATCAAATTTTAAACAAAAAACAAAAAAGATAAATAAATGACATTTAGACAAAAGTTGCCCCCCCCCCCCCCCAATCTTTGGACTAACCTAAAGCTGGTTAAGTTGCCTTCTTTTTAACTTCAGGGTTTTTTTTTTTAACTGAGGAAACACTGATAACATTCTTGACACCATCGTGGCTTTTAATAAAGTTGCATTTTCATTTGCTAACATGTGATGTTAGATAGATAGATAGATAGATAGATAGATAGATAGATAGATAGATAGA
>WNWU01000003.1:999550-1018626 GCA_012654045.1 Ptyas mucosa
AGATAGATAGATAGATAGATAGATAGATAGATAGATAGATAGATAGAGATTGATCGAATCCAATTAAGGGTATGGCTAGCTGATGAGAGCTAAATAGCTTGAAATAGATCTATACTAGTCTCCCTTTATTTCTTTATCAGCAAATATAAATTTGGTATAAAATGGTTTGTCATGAATGCGACTGCTTGAGGGCTCCTGGATTGGAGTTGAAAGGTGAAAGGGAGCAGAATGCCCCCTCCCACATGTTGGGGTAGACCAGGTGTCTCAATAGAAAAACACTTAATCCTTCCCCTGGCTCAAGCTAATGAAGGGAGGAGAACTTGTGGCTCAGAGGTTAATTCAACTGCCTAACATGCAGGAAGCCCAAGTTTAAATCCGAGTAAGGGTATGGCTAGCTGATGAGAGCTAAATAGCTTGAAGTAGGTCTATACTAGTCTTTCTTTATTTCTTTATCAGCAAAATAAATTTATGGAGAGAGAGAGAGAGAGAGCGCTGTACATATATATTGAGATATGTGTCTGTATATGTTATAATGCTCTATTGTGGTCAATCATTTTCATAAATGTTTTTCATACTTCCAAGTCTTACACTATTTTGAGTTCACACATGTGAAATAACAAGTACAGCTTGCCAAAAAATATATTCATCAAATGGGGTACATGCAGTAGCTTAACCTGCAGAGTTTTCCTAAATCCCTTGCATAGAATAAATGGCAGCACATGGCCAGAATATGCATATTATATAAAGTCATCTCTCCACGATTCTGTTAGAAAAAAACTGGTGCATCTGATCTGCTTGTCCAAGAAGGTATAATTCACAAATCAAACGATGATTATTCATCTTTCATGGAAGAGTTGCGCTAATAAGGCTTGTTGCCTGCTTGAATTTACATCATTGATTGATCGAAATTAGAATGAAGCCTTGTGAATTAGGGGGCTTCACTTATAAAGGAAATTCTTGCTATTTGAATGGGAGAGCAGATCATGTTTTCTAGTAGCTCAGTTCACTGTCACACACCTGTTCCAACTGGGCAGGATCCTGTTTACATGATTTAAACCCTGTTTTATGCACTCTCCTTTGCGGGATATAATGCAGTATGATGAGACTGGAATACAACAAGAGAATGGGGGAAATAAGCCAGTATACAGCCTAGGTATGTTTAAATTTGATAGTCAACATATACATATAGTTCCTTGATTAAAGTCATCAAGAACTCATACCACAATGTTGTGTTGAATAAAATTCTCATGGCAGAAGAAAAAACAATATTCATGGACCAGGCACCTTGAAATATAGACATCTCTAGTCTTGAAAGTTGCCACTACATCTTTCAAAATAATCTTCTGCTTTGTTATGCTACTCAAATAGCCAACCGCTAATGGAATATTCATGCAAATAAAGGCTGATTTGTTGTAGGTAAGTAGCACATCCAGACAGCTGGTTTAACATACTTTCCTTCTATAATCCATGGGGCTATGTACAGTAAACCAGCACTGAGAAACTATCCCTATAATCTCTCTTTACTCTGCCTTGTTAGTGAAGTAAGCAAGTTCTGCTTTCCTGATTGTTTAATGCAGGCCAAGCTAAGGTGCAGTGGTTGATGGATGCATTTCCTCTCTCATCTGCCAAACCTGAGGGGGCGGGGAGATGAGAGGAAGCGAGGTTTGACAGATGGCTAGGCTCGTGGGTTTTAGGCACCTGTGAGCATCTAATCCACATGTTGGATAGGAAATTTCTGCCTCTCCTGCTTTACCAAGAAGTCCCCACTCAACTGGTGAATCAGATGCGGAAGCCCTCACCCCACCCCACCCCATGGACGATCCTTTGGCGCTCTACTGTCTTATGCTCCCTTGTCCTTGCTCTGTCATTCTTTCCTGCTCATTCTTTCTTTCTCCTTCTCTCTTTCATTTTTTTCTCACTCACAGATCTGTCTTTTGAGCTAGTGCTTTGACCTAACTGTAACCCTAGCCCATCTGTCTCTCTCACTATCTTACTTGCCTGCTCTGTCTTGCTGGTCTCTCTCCATCACGGTGTCTTCATGGTCATGTGATCAAAATTCAGGCACAAAGACACACGGTTGCAGTGTCCCAGGTTGTAAAATCAGGCGTGACTACTCAATGAATGCATCACTTAGCATTAGAGATTCTGATCCCAGTTGTGATTCTAAGTCAAGGACTAATTGCATTTAAGGTTTTTCTTTGAAATACTGATTTTTTGTTTATGTTGCCCAGAGAATAACTGTCAGGGTTCCAAGTAACACCCCCAACCAAAGAAAACTCCGAGGCCTGAGTTTCCTCAAAGTTCCACTTTATTAGAGATGTCATATTGGCACATCTGGGAAAGCCTGAATCTGAAAGCTTTCAGGTTTTCCCCACCCAAAGGAAAGTCCAAGTCCCTGCCCAGCACCTGCATGTCCATCACATGGTCCACTCGCCATACCATCCCAACTGGAGATACCTCCCAGTTCCCGCCCTCCAGGTGCAGGGCAAGATGTCCTTGACTCTCTGAGAAAGGAATGTTATTATGACCCTTGCTCCATACAATCCCCCCTCCCAGTTTCCCACAATAGTAAATGTGGCAGGCTTGAAGATCCAACGAAAAAGATGGCTTCCAGGCCTGACAATAACTTTGGGAAGAATGCATCTCTCAGAGGCTCATTATCGATAAACATCCTCTTATAAGAATTACTATTTTGTTCGTTTGGGGCCCTGATGTCATGGAAGTCTAACCCTAATCTTAGTTAGGATTTTCTTTCCAAGACAGGGTTTTTCCAGTCATATCACTGAGGGAGTAAATTTGAGAAGAATGGATTTCTAAGAGGATCCATCAATATCTTCTATAAGTATGATGGTGTGGTTTGTTTTTAGACCTGATTTCAAGGAAGCCTCACCCTAACTCTAATCCTAGCCGGGTTTTCGTTCCAGATACTGGTTTCCCATTCATAACTCCCAGGATATCAGTTTGAAAAGAAATGACTTCTCAGTAGTTCACTATCCATAAACATCCTCTACAAATCTTTCTGTGGTGTTCATTTTGGCCCTGACTTCAAAGAAGCCTAACTCTAACTCTAACCCTAGCCCTAACCCTAGCTAGGGTTTTTCTTCTAGATAGAGGTTTCCTGTTCACATTGCCCAGGATATTAATTTGGAAAGAAGTGACCTCTCAGAAGGTCAGTGTCCATAAAAACCATCCATGAATCTTTCTGTGTTGTTTGTTTTTGCCCCTGATTTCAAGGCAGCTTAACCCTAGCCTTTGATGGATTTTTCTCTCCAAATGTGATTTTTCCATGTACAGGACCTAAGTTTGGGCAGAATGAAAATTAAGAAGCAAACTATCGATAAACACTCGTACCATGAAGTTGATTTCTTTGGCCCTGACCCTAAAAAAAGCCTAACCCTAGGTAGAGTTTTCCCTCAAAATAGGATTTCCCCATGCATTTTCTCTAAACTTTAAACTTCCAAAATAGCAGGGTGACTCAAGGTACTCTAGAGTAAGCAGCACATCTTGGGCTGTGTAATTATCTGCAAGTGTTAAAACAAAAGCAAAAACAAAGATCCAGGGATGGACTTCAGATTTTTAGCAACAGGTTCGCTGCCCCGTTGCTGGGTGGGCATGGCCATGGTAGACGTGGCCTAGTTGGCCGCCTGCACCATGGTGGGAGAGGTGGTTTTTGCCCTCCCCAGGCTCCAGAGGCACTCCAGAGGCCAGAAACAGGCCCATTTCCGGACTTCTGGGACCTCCGGTAGGCCCGGTTTTTGCCCTCCCAGACCCTCCATGCACTTACCTGGAATGATGAATGGGCTGTGTGGAGACTCCTGGGAGTGGTGGGGTGGGCGTGGCCAGCCAGGGATGGCATTTGGGGGTTTGCTGAACCCCGGCGATCCTTGGCTAGAGAATCGCCCGAACCCTGCCCAACCCCCAGGAGCCCACCCCGCAAAGATCCCTTGTTACAGTTTTAATGAGGGAAATGTGATGATGTGCAAATTGATGTTAAGATTATATTAAGCACTAAACCACCATTTTTAGGAGTAAATGGTCATTTGATTAGAACTGGAGAATAGCCATACCAAAAAAAAAAAAAAAAATGGCATTGCATAGAAGTAAAGAATACAACACAATAATCACAAGACACATCTGGAAATTGATGCATTTGATGTATTTTCGTTGTGCCCTTTTTTAATTGTTCCTGCACAGTTTCTGCCACACCTAAACTATATTCTAATGCTAGAAATTTTTTAAATCCAAAATTTCAAGAGATAATTAAAGATGATACCTTGCACCAGTTTAGGGAGGTGGGAGTATGCATTTTTGAAAGATATCAATTTTACTCCTGCAAAAAAAATTTAAAAAATTTAAAAAAGCAATTTTTAAAACTATCGAAGTTTTGGAATCAAAGTAAGATAATGTCAATGCAATTGCATTGCACCATTGATCTCCATGTTTATTCAGAAGTAAGGATTGCTATGTGAAAGTTAACAGCAAGCCAGGACAACTTTCAATTCTCAGCCTAATTTCCTGTTCTTTTCGTCTAATGTCAAAAGCCTTCTACAAACTGTTTCTTTGTAAAAGCACACACAGTTTTTTCTTCTATAGTTTAAAGCAACCTAAGAAGATATTCCCATATATGTTGCTCTTTTGCAGAGTCTGTCAGTTTACAAAGAATTATAAAAATATGGTAAGAATTAAGCTAGTGGTATTCAAAGTATTGTTTTCAAAACAAAGGGCAAAGATAATACACATCATGTTGTTCCATACATCATTTTCAAATCAGTAAAATTGCATGTTTTTCTCTTTTACCTTTTTTTGTATTGCTTTGTAAGCTTTCCCCCCCTGTTCTTAAAATCACCAGAGGGCTGCGCTACAATAATGTAACATAAACAAAGGTTACTTTTGACATTTGGAGATTCTGTTTGTCTTTTATACTGTTTGTATCCGATAATACTTCAAATACACTGTTGCAATGATTTGGCTATGTAGGACCTCTGCATGGAAAGGTCCTTTCAGAGACTTTAAACATGTCTATAAATAGTGAACCTTGATCCTATATGTAATTTAACAAATATTAAAGTTTTTTTTTTTAAGTGCATTTGCTATTCTGATTTTCTATGCCCTTCTTGAAATGCCACCTGGCATAACTGATGGCCAATATGAAACTTTCAGTATACCCCAGTATAGTGAGTTGCCCCGGTTCACACCAGTTCTATAGAACCGGTAGTAAAACCGGTGGGAGGCTCCGCCCACCGACCGCGACATCACTAAAACGCTTTTGCGCATGCGCAGAAGAGCACGTGCGCGCACGAGCGAAGCCCCGCTTTGAACCGGTAGTAAAGATAAGTAGAACCCACCCTGGTATACCCTAACAACACAAATCAAATTTAGATTGGATTAGGCATTGTTTTTCAACTTGATGAAGTAAGCATCAAATACAGAGATAATAAGATGCAGTGATCAAATATTCTGGATGCCTGAAGCCCTAATCCTGAGGCAACAAAGCCCAATGGCCATATAAATACATATGCATATCTATATATGGTATCAAAAAAACTAATTTTTGTGCATTGAAACTTCCTGTCCCTTACCCAGTAGTACAACATCTGCAGCGCAGCCATCTTTGCATAATTGATATTTTTTACCATTTCAATTGTTTCTCAGATTAATTAATTTGTCATTTTAGGTAATAGTCAATGCCTTTCTAAAAAATTTGGACGTACACGTGCAAATATTCTGTGTTCTATAATGGATGTGTAATACTAAGGAGATCTCCTTGAGTTTGCAGTCCTAAATCTAGAAGCCCTTCTACTGAACTTACATATTTCTACTGAGAGTACAAAAAATGGAGACCTATTTACAGTAAATAAATAACAGAATAACAGAGTTGGAAGGGAGCTTGGAGGTCTTCTAGTCCAACCTCCTGTTCAGGCAGGAAACTCTATACCATTTCAGACAAATGGTTGTCCAATCTTTTCTTAAAATCATCCAATGTTGGAGCATTCACAACTTCTGGAAGCAAGTTGTTCCACTGATTAATTGTCCTAACTATTAGGAAATTTCTCCTTAATTCTGGGTTGCTTCTCTCATCGATTAGTTTTCATCCATTGCTTCTTGTCCTGCCCTCAGGTACTTTGGAGAATAGGTTGACACCCCACTCCTCTTCTTTGTGGCAACCCCTGAGATATTGGAAGACTGCTATCGTGTCACACCAGTCCTTCTTTTCATTAAACTAGACATACCCAGTTCCTGCAACCGTTCTTCATATGTTTTAGCCTCCAGTCCCCTAATCATCTTTGTTGCTCTTCTCTGCAGTCTTTCTAGAGCCTCAACATCTTTTTTACATTGTGGAGACGAAAACTGAATGCAGTATTCCAAGTGTGGTCTTACCAAGGTATTATAAAGTGGTATTAACCAGGGGTGGAATCCAGCAAGTTCTGGAGAACCGGTAGCGGACATTTTGAGCAGTTCGGAGAACCGGTAGTGGACATTTTGAGCAATTCGGAGAACCAGTAGCGGAAATTTTGAGTAGTTTGGAGAACCGGCAAATACCACCTCTGGCTGGCCCCAGAGTGGGGTGGGAATGGAGATTTTGCATATCCTTCCCCCAGGAGTGGGGAGGGAATGGAGACTTTGCAATATCCTTCTCCTGCCATGCCCACCAAGCCACGCCCACCAAACCGGTAGTAAAAAAAAAATGGATTTCATCACTGGTATTAACACTTCGAATGGTCTTGAGTCTGTCCCTGTAATAATGCAGCCTAGAACTGCACATAAATAACCTAAGAATGACCTAAACCTTAAAAAATTGGATCATTTATTTCCTTATCTTTTTCTGCATATTATTATGCTTGCAGGCGAGGGCAAAGAACTCAGTGAAGTACATTTAGAGATTATATGAATCAACTGGGGAAAAAATCCATTCAGACCTCTCATGGCTGGAATTTTGCACTAAGAACATACAATTTAATGTTGGCATGGAGGAATAAATACAGGAAAATATGCAGTACTCTGCACTCCACAAAAATAGCGCTGTCCCTTGTGAGTTTCTCTGTTGTGTGTAGAATAGCCTAAAATGATTCCCCCCCCCCCCGAAAGGCTGAAGTACGTGACACCAAGGAGGTCTCCAATCAATCCTGAAATGTTACATTGTCCTTTCTTGTTCACAACCTTGTCCAATTATTGCTGTTTCAGGTGGCCAAAAATATGTTCCTGGTTTTTAACTTTGGAAAGTTTAGGAAGCTTAAAGCTGTACAACCTACAATACAGTTTGAACTCTTCTGTGTTATTCTATCAGCAGAAAGGCACCGTCTTTGAGGCTTGGCCTTTTCAAAAAGTAAATTCCAGCTTGTAATACCCAGGCTGTATGTTTCAGGAAATCAGCATTAACCTATTAGTATGCCGTTTTCCTTGGAGACGGGCCATCTTCACACTGAGCCTCTATTCCTTGCTGCAAGCTTTCCTGTCACTGTTCCGTGTCCACGACCCAGCCTGAGGCAGCCTTTGACGGCTCTTGAGCCACTTCCTGCATTCTGTTCAAGCACTAATTGAAAATTTGGGTGGCCTTGCTTATTTATTTTCATGGAATGTAGTAGGTTATATTTTCATGGCACTTTCTCAGCAGTGCAACGTTTCAATTTCAAAATCACTGCAGCATGAGGGAAAGCATACACTGATGGGCCTATACTCTCTCACACACACACACCCTCTCTCTCATACACACAAAAAGAGACAGCGTATCTCTGATCAGGCTTTGCAAATCTTTTTTCATCAGTTGAGGTGGTTTTTAGAGGCCAAGTTGTTTCAATGGACATTAGTGTGAACATTAATCTGAATTTTAGTTTAAAAAAAGCAGATGCCTAGAACATAGTTAAGATTGGATCCAGATGATCGATTTTTAAGTTTTTGGAGCACATAAAGTTTTTGGTCAATATATTTTTTTCCATCTTGGTGAAAACAAACAAACAAATGTAAGTGAAAAGAATATTAGTGGTAGATTAGGAATAGTCAAAAACCTTTGTTAAATTCCATGATTTTATAATTTTTACTGAACAAAATACTCTTATTATTATCGTTTTTCATCAATTCAATGCCAACAATAATTTTAGAAGTGGACTTACTCATTTTCTAAAAATTGGTATCACTAAATGTTTGTGTTACTCCATGTGAGGTAACTGAATTTGAAATCGGGATTTCCAGAACAATGCAAAAATGTTTTTCTTTTGTAGAAATCACATTACTTCCTTTCATTTTAACTAATTCTGCCATTTTATATTGAAATGTGTGGTAATTCTGTATTATCAAGAGTTAAATACAATGAAACATCATTATTAGTTAATTATGTTTTGTGTTCCATTATTTCTTAAAAGCAACTCTTCTTTCTTTTGACCACAATAATTTACAATTAAAGCAGCTACACTGTCCCTTTAGTATTGGACATTGTGGGTTAAAAACAAAAACAAGTCTCGAAAGATACCCTGAATCTTGAAATATATCGGCACATTTTGGAGAGTGCCAGTGTTTTCAGAAGCACCGCAGCTATAATGAACAGAATACATTTAAGGTGGAATAACCATTCATTCTAAACTGTCTCAGAAAAGGTGAAGTTGCTCAGCAGCAGAAGAAGAATAGTAATTGTTGATGGAAGCAAAATGAAATGAAATCCCTTAGAAGTGGGCTGGAAACTTTGCAGCAGATTCTAGTGATGCAATGATTGTTTTAATTATAATATATATCATGCTTTATGTTGATCTGTAGACCAAAGGCAGATTTTATTCTGTTCAGTGTATGGACACCAATTTAACAAATGTTTATTGTCAACAGCCAATTATGTGTTGGGTTTCCACAGCCTTCAAAGAATACCACAGTACATTTCTATAACTGGATTCACAGAATATTTGAGGCTGTAGTTTACTTAACATTTTTTTTTGAATGAGTTGCAATTAGTTTTATTTACACAATACGTTAAGCCACAAATCCTAGTTTATATCCAGAATGGCTGTGAAGCCCAAGCTCCAAAACTACATTTGGTTTACTCCTAAGCATGAACCCATAAACTATCATGTGGCTGTGCACATGAAAGCAATATTAACTTAAATCTGTTTACTACTTAGAAGCTCTCCAGAGTAAGTAAAGGCCCCGATAATAAATTAATTGTAAAGAACAGTAAAAGAAAGAAAGAAAAGAAACTGTTAAGAGACATGTTTTCTTCAAACAACCCTGAAACTTAGAATATGCAAAATAATTATCAACAGGATTTTCAAGCCAGGTTTCTAGCTGCTTAGCACAGATATTTACCCATTAATTTATTCTTTCTTCTAGATACATTTCAGTTACATTCACATTACCTTGGCTTGTTTGATTTGTATGCACAGAGCCAATTATGATTTATTCAGTGTCATAAAATGGGGCAAAATTCACTTAACAACTGTCTCGCTTAGCAATAGAAATTTTAGGCTTAATTGTGGTTGTAAGTCAAGGACTACCTACTATATATACAGTATTATTATTACCTTTACATAGTAAAGCATAGTATATGGTGCTCTATTGCTTTAAGTCAGGGGGGTCAAATGTGGCCCGCGGGCCAGATGCGTCACGCGCTGGCCACACCCACCTACCCGGTTTAGTGACAGAGAAAAAAGTCGCGATACCTCATGTGATGACAACATGACGCTGCAAGTTTGACACCCCTGCTTTAAGTAAAAAATTCTCCAAATAAAAGTTTACCAGTTCTAATGCAGTAATTGTAATGCTATAAACCCCACAGCTCTAAGGCAGAGGATAGAAACAGTAAACAGTAAAAACAAAATTTACTTGGCAAATTTCTGCTTTGAAAGTTAAGATAAACAGATTTAAAAGTTAAAACTAAAAAAAAAAAGGAATTGGGAATATCATTGAGGCACTCTACTCACAGAACCCTGTAAAAATTGCAGTCTGGAAGAGAATCCTAGATATATTAATTTTTCAGGAGGCTGTCTAGGTTCTTAATCTCATTTGTGTTTGCCAAACTAGCTACTGTGGGAATATGAAAGAAGCCATTTTTGCATGTGTAGGTCTAACTCCTCTGGGTCTGAATTAGACCACTGTGTTCTAAACAGAGCTTTCAATGGGGAAAATGGTTGTTTTTTTCTGAAAAGAGTTGATAAAATTTCCAGAAAACCCAAAGGTCCAAAAGCACACTGATTTTCAATGCAATGTGTAAAGTGAGGTAACATTTCCATTAGGGTTAGAAATATATGTTATTTTCAACTCTACAGTATATAACAAGCATTTTTTTCCAAAGTAGTGTTTAAATTGACCCAGAAGAATTGCAGGATACAGACAAACAACATTCTTGCCTAATCTCTATGATACAGTATTTAGTACTGGTATTTTTAGCGGTACAGAATAATATGAATAATTTTGAGAGATTTGTTTGGCTTCCAAAAACAATGCCTCTAGGTCAGGAGTGCAGGTTTTCCACATAAGCCTTTCAAGAGGGGAAAAGAGAAGTGCTCCCCAGCTGACAGATAAAACAGTTGACTAGTGGATGCTCTTTTCTGGTGTTGTAGATAAATTGACTGTGCGTTCTTATTGATTTGTGGGTTTCTTTTTTTCTCTCTCTTCTAATGATGTGCCAAAAATAGCTTGCTTCTCTTTAATTTCTAGAAATAGAACACTTTGATTAAACTGTTATGGATGAAGAAAGGGAGTACATCAGTGGTGAAATCCAAATTTTTTTGCTACCGGTTCTATGGGCATGGTTTGGTGGGCATGGCGGGGGAAGGATACTGCAAAATCCCCATTCCCTCCCCACTCCCGGGGGAAGGATACTGCAAAATCTCGATTCCCGCTCCATTCCTGGGGGAAGGATATTGCAAAATCTCCATTCCCACCCCACTCTGGGGCCAGCCAGAGGTGGTATTTGCTGGTTCTCCGAACTGCTCAAAATTTCCACTACCGGTTCTCCAGAACCTGTCAGAACCTGCTGGATTTCACCCCTGGAGTACATGATGTTTCAGTAGGCTTTCATTTCTGTGTTTCCTCAAATTCTCGGCTAGGGATCTGGCCAGTAGATTGCAAATGGCTCTGGATCTAATGTCAGCAGATGCGGCAGGGAGGAATGTGGCAGGGATTGTATTCACTACACAATCCTCAAATGTTACAAAATCTACCTACTTTGGGCTCTGGTTGACTCACCAGCAACTGTAGCTTAATTCCCTTTTCCTGTGGTTTAATAATCTGTCATTGGAAAAATGTTCCCCTAACCTGCTGTAATCCTTTAAAATGTTTTCTCAAGTGGTTTTGATGGTTAGAATGTATTTAATGAACAATCATTAATTATCCATGATACTATCCACTACACACACTAATAGTGCAATTCTATAAATATTTATCTGGAAGGTAGTCCGACTCCATAGAATGGGGCACTTAATATACATTTACAATTATACTCTAAGACCGCTACGCCACATATCCTAATTCAATCCAAGGCCTAGGCTCAAGCCAAATGTTATTCAATATAAATAAGTAATTCAATATGGAAGGGAAAAAATTCTAATTTAAAACAATTTTTAAAAAATTTGATTTATATACCGCCCTTCTCCGGAGACTCAGGGCAGCTTACAATGCGTTAAGCAATAGCCTTCATACTTTTGTATATTTATACAAAGTCAGTTTATTGCCCCCACAATCTGGGTCCTCATTTTACCTACCTTAGAAAAGATGGAAGGCTGAGTCAACCTTGAGCCTGCTACCGCTAATTTCACATGTACGCGGGTGGGGTTTGAGTTGATGGAGTTTGATCAAGAAAGAGATCTTGGCATCTGTGTAGTACAGATCAACCAGGGTAAAACTTCTGATAGCCCTGAGATCTAGTGACACTAAAGTGCCTAGGGATGTCCTACTTCCTCCTCAGGGCTGCTCGGTGAGGACAGTGGAAGGTTCCCAGGATTGTATCATTGACTCTGGAAGATGAAGTAGTTTTTCAGAAATACAGTATGTCCAGCTGGGTTTCAGATGTGGCATGAGCCAAGATTCCCTGGAGTGGAGGTATGGCAAATGTCATTTGGAATTATCTTATGATTTTCAGGAGTATTGCATCACAGATCACCAGACTGGCTTGCCCCTGGCAGCTGCTGGGTGGGTTTCAGAGAGAGTTTAGAACTATTCCTGCTGGTCGGCTGCACGGTTCGTCTGAAGGCGTGGTTGCCAATTGGTGGCTGATGTGTTGGATCTGATCATGCCCTCGAACCTCTCCCTTTTGTAGGATCCCATCATTCCAGTGGTATGGGTTGCCCCCGGTTCGGACCGGTTCATAAGAACTGGTAGTAAAACTGGTGGGAGGCCCCGCCCACTGCCCCGGATGTTGTCATCAGCGATCTGCGCATGCACAGAAGCAAGGCGCGCGACCGAGTGAAGCAATTGTGTGCACGCAATCCCGTTGCAAGCTGGTAGTAAAGGTAAGTAGAACCCACCCCTGCATCACTCCCTGGTTCATGGAGGAGTTGAGTAAGAAGATGATATGTGAAAAGAGAGCTCTAGAGTATTGCTGGAATTCAACAAGGGACAAATGCGACCAAACACAGGTTAAGAGTCACTATTCTACTTTGTATCCCAGAAGACTGATGAAATTTTAAGATGGTTCCATTACTGTGATTAATATTCACTCTTGTGTCTTGTGGTTTTACATTTTAATGATTGTTTTATATTTTTAATATCAATAAATAAAAAGTCTAAAAACAATAATAATTATAAATAATTATATTTTAAGAATTGTTGTATGCCACCCAGAGTCACTTTATATGAGATGGGTGGCCATATGTACTAAACAAACAAACAAACAACAAATAAATAACTTTATTTAGATGTATCACACAAGCAGTAGTGGGTTTCAATTTCAACCGCTACTGGTTTGCTCTTGGGCACGCATGGACGATGCTTCTGCGTATGCGCAGAGACGTCCGGAAGGGTGGGCGGAGCCTCCCACCAGTGCCACTGGTTTACCCGACTCAGGGCGAACCTGTAGCAACCCAACACTGCACACAACCATAACTGGAATATTATATACAATCTTAGTCACTGCACTGAAAAACCAATATTGAATGACTAGAAAAGAAAAAGGAAAGGGAAAGACTATTTATTAGGGAACTTAAGCAATTCCTGTACCAAAATAATATTATGTTTTGGAAAAAGTTACATATAAGGGCAGGAGCTTCAACATGTGGCAGCATCTGGCTTGACTTTATCTGGACTAAGGAGGTTAGGACCGTTTAATACTCAGATGGGGGATTCCCAGGGAATATTAGGGCTAAAAACTAGAGGAAGAAATTTTTAAAAAACCAAAAAGTGGTAATGGTAATGGCTTCTACACTGTTGGCATACGAAACTTCAAGGACACTTCATGAAATCACTAGCAATTGAGCTTGATTTGAAGGAAACTATATTTTTTTAATTTTCCCTTAAAATAAAAAAACCTAATAGAATAAAACATCTCTTGCCAACAAAAGGTTGCTGAATCTGAAATTGGAGATGCGTTAGTATGAATTCCTATACAAATGTTTCCTCAAAAGACAAATCTTGAAAAAATAAACCTGATTGGTTGCAAATCAATTATCATGCAAAAGTCATTTTAGTAACCGGGAAAAGAAAATGGAAAATGCTGCTAGAACCTTTTTGGCTGGAAAGATGAGTTTCTAGATCATAATCACGTGTGGCAATGTAATAAAATAGACTTCCTGTGACAGACCATTCCTTTCATCACAGCATAACCACAAATTGGTTTACCCATCTGGGTTTAAGCAGGAGAATGTAAAAAGTGTTGATTGGTTTTACTCCTCATTTTAGCTTAAATTTGTTTAAAGCTTTTTGCATTTTGTACAGCATTTAAATCATTCACTGTTAGACATCTTTAGCATTCCCTTGAGTTGAAAAGCGGGATATAAATCACCTAAATAACAATAATAAACTTAATTTGTCTTTCTAGTTTCTGTCATGTTCCATTAATGAGAACAATGATATGGACATAATTTTTAACAGAATTGGTTCCACAGCCATTGGAAATAAACAGGGTAGGTTTTAAAAAGCCCCTTTGCACTGAACAAATAATATTGTTGAGATCCTATTAAAAACAATGATTTTGTTGTGACATCATCACCTTAGTCTAATCTTTGAATGGATCTTGTGGGGGCTTGTAGGAAAAAGTTGGAGATAGCATATTTATTCATTCTTTACTAAAACACACAGCCAAGATATTTAATTGTTTGAAAGCCACCCGTTAGACTTGTACTTTTTAAACAACTCCATGGATTTAATTGTTTTCTGTTCTGATTAGTTTATTTTGAAGTATCCAATTCTAATCATCCTGATTTTTGCAGCTCTGTGAAAAATTATATTATTATATTTTAAATTATATTAAATATAAATTATAAATATATATAAATTATATTTATATTTTTACCAACACATACCCTTAATATTGTATTTAATATATTTCCCTTTATATTTAACATGATGGCTCCCTAACCGAAAAGTAATTAAAACTTATTTTAATCACAATAAAAATAATTGGGTTAAAATAGTTTAAAAAGTAAATAAAATATTGTGACAAATTGTCTTATATAGCTTAAGGCTATTTTGCTTTCATTTTTCTTTATCTTTTCATCAAAACATTCTAAGTAAACAAACACAGGTCTGTAAGCAAAACAAGCCACATTATATTTATACAGTATATTGAAGTGAAATTACTTGCTGTCCAGTGCATATCTATAGGTATGTTCCATGGTATTTACTTCTACATACATACAGAGAATTCAGGTGCACAAATCATTATATGAACCCGCGAACATCTATAAATTCAATTTATTACTGCTTAAGAACTAATCAATACTGATGAAAAAAGTAGTAAGAGTAAAAGGCTAGATAAAATAAGAATTCTACATTTGCTATAGTATGCATATCCACAACAAAGAGAATGTCTGCTAAGTGGGATAAATCATACATTTTAAAAAATCATTCATACATTATGGCAGAGGCTTAGCAGGCTTTTTAATAACAACCACAGCTATACAAACAACTGGGAAAGGACTCAATTCTACACAAGCTATCCCATGGCTCAAATACCATCTATGAATTTAATATGTGTAGGAAAGATCTCCACGGACCTATTGATCCAAGGATATGACTTGCTTGGAGGCCCTGTTTGTATGCGTAAAGGAAGCACAAGTAGCATTTTTCACTCATGTAAAATACACAGATAATAGGACCAAGAGACATTGCTCTGGAGGCACCTCAGTGTACAATGATTTTTGATTGAACTCCTCTACAGGTAATCCTTGACTTACAACCATTTGTTTAGCAGCTGTATGAAGTTACAATAACACTAAAAAAAGTGACTGATGACCAGTCGTTGCACCTACAACAGTTGCAGCATTGATCCAAATTTGGGTGCTTGGCAACTGGCATGTATTTATGATGGTTGCAGTGCTTTGGGTTCATGTGACCAGCATCTGTGATGTCCCCAGCCAGCTTCTGACAAGCAAAGTCAATAGGGGAAACTGGAGTAATTTAATAACCGCAGGAGTCACTCAACAGCCTGGGTGGCGCAGCAGACTAAAGTGCTGTTAAAGTAGCACTTAGCTGCCAGCTGCCTGCAATTACTGCGAGTTCAATTCTCACCAGGCTCAAGGTTGATTCAGCCTTCCATTCTTTCGAGGTCGGTAAAATGAGAACCCGGTTTGTGGGAGCAATAAGCTGACTTTGTATAAAATAGAACACCGCTCGGGGGGGCCAAAAAGCCCTACTAAGCAGGTATATACAAAAGTATGAAGGCTATTGCTTAATGCATTGTAAGCCGCCCTGAGTCTCCGGAGAAAGGCGGCATATATAAATTGAACTAATAAATAAATAAATAAATAAACAACTGCAGTGATTGAGGGACCATGGCAACCATGGCAAAGAAAGGTTGTAAAATCAAGTGTAATTCACTTAACAACTGCCTGGTTTAGCAACAGAAATTATACTCCCAATTGTGATCATAAATCGAGCACTTACTGATTTTGTCACAAATCTGGAGTCTGAAAATGTTTCCTTTTTGTTAAATATATGCAAACACACATGCATACTGCTTGTATGGGATTATTCCAACATGCATCATAAGGTCAGAAAAGGTTAACTTAGTTCACCTTTCTGAATTTCACTGGCTATGAATCTCATCACTTCTTCACTGTCATCACTCTGATCTCACCACCTCCATTTTTCACACCTCAATTCTCAGGGGCAGCTTGAAGCAAGTTTCTATTTGTCTTCACAACTCCTGCCCTTGAATCATCAAGGAAATAATGAGCCAGCCAGTCCTCCATCCAATCTACATTTATTTATAGGTTCTGTACATTTCATTGATGATTTCCAAAAATTGAACAGTTGTTATTGGGGCAGGTAGAGTGGATGCAAAGAGAGCAAGGCATTCTTCTGCTGTACTTTAAATTCCTAGGAAATCCTGGTACAGGTAGTCCTCGACTTACGACCACAATTAAGGCCAAAATTTCTATAGTTAAGTGAATTGCCCTAATTTATGACCATCCTTGCTACAGTTGTTAAATATTTTGTTAATAACATGATTATTAAGTGAAATTGATTTCCCCCATTGACTTTGCTTGTCAGAAGGTCACAATAGGTGATCACATAACCCTGGGACACTGCAACCCTCATAAATATGAACCCATTGCCAAGCACCTGAATCCCAAGCACCGTGGAAATGCTGCCATGGTCATAAGTGTGAAAAATGGTCATAAGTCACTTTTTTCAGTGCTGTTGTAACTTCAACCAATCACTAAACGAACAGTTGTAAGTTGAGGACTACCAGTATCTTGGCAAGATATTATAATAGTTGAACCTTTGTAAGGGAATGAGTTTCAGCAAAGTGAAATTCTTCAGATATGGTTTGAGATGCACCATGCCTGAATTAAAATAAATGGACTCAGTTAAGAAAGAGAGACAACAACATGAGATCAATATGTGCAAGTTAAATTTAGGAGCAGCAGAAAGGCCACACACATGAGGCTGGAATCCAGTGACTGTGAGTTTTTTTTTAAATATATTGGCAAGTATTGTTTTAAAGTGTTACGGATTGGGGGCTGGATGTTATTTTTTATTGTTTTCATGTTATGACTGTTGCTGTGAACCGCCCAGAGTTAAAGCACATAACATGGGTTAAGAGATACACATCTCTTAAACAAATAAGCATAAATAAAGAGGTCTCTCTTTAAAGCATTTATTTCATAGTTAACACCAGCATAATTCTGGTTAGTACTCAAAGGATTCCGCCCGAACTAATCACTGTTCGGGGTGGGGTGGGAATGGGGGTTTACAGGTAATCCTGATCCAATTTTCCAACGGCTTGTCTGTGTTCTCAGCAAGGACCAGAGGACCCCCAGTTTCTTCTGCAAGCCACACAGAACTCCAGCCAGCTGCAAAGATTGGAGGGGGAAGGCGACAAGCAGCTTTCTTAAATACACACACACTTTCCCACCCCCTATCATCCCAATAACTCAGCTGAGTGACAGCAGCTCCATGTTGCGTGCGACTGAGTTCAGCTGGCGCTGTGTGGTCTGGGTGTGTGGTCTCCAGCTTGGCCGAGAGGCTGCTAACAGGGTGGATGAGAGAGAGCAACATTGTTTACTTTAATTTATTTCGGATGCCGGAACTGTGCCCAGGGTTTCTCCTGAGCTTGATTCCACAGTTAGTGGCAGCAATCCCTCACAGCTGCAGCAGAGTCAAAAAATATGCCCTGAACTTCTCGATCAAGTGCTTTTATAGCATCTGCTTCAAGTCCAGACTGCTAATCCCCTGTGACTCAAAAATCTTAATGGCGCTGCTGAGTGCTGCGATTATTTTGGTTTTCCTATGTCAAAATAGGCTCTCTCTATATCCTGGATGCTGAACTTGGGGGCCGGGGATTATTTAAAAGGGAAATTAAGACATTAGCTTTATGGGAATTATACAAATTTGTTACAGCGTTTAAGATTTTAAATATCTGCTTCGGAGCCAAAGACATTTCAATTTAGATGGTATCACTCTTTGGTTGACATAATGGAACAAGGGCACAGTATTAAATTGGGTGACCTCAAATCCTTATTCTTTTAAAACAATTTTTCCAGTTTTTGAGGTCACGCATTCAAATTCCATAACTTGGTTCGTGAGATCTTGATTGTCTCATTGAGCTCAAATGTTAGAATAAAATTGCAGTAATATACAATTTTATTATATTTTTATAATGTACCTGGGGAATATATTATATTATTTTTTTATAATAGACTTGAGTTCTGATTAGAAATTAGAAGGATTGCAGTTAAAAAAAGGTACTGAAATCAACACCTCAGTCATTTGCAACTATTACCTTGACACAAATGTAGCTTAAAAGAAGAGAAATTAATTCCAGTTACTTCTTTTCCTGTACTATAATTACCTCCTATTTTATTTTTTCATTTCAAATAGCTTAGAGCTACCCTATTTTCTGGCGTATAAGACTACTTTTTAACACAGGAAAATCCTCTCAAAAGTCGGGGGTCGTCTTATACGCCGGGTATAAGCCTACCGACGCTCCGACTTCCCCAGCTGACCCCCAGTGATGGCGAGCCCCAGCTGTCTGGGGAAGTCGGAGTGTCGGTAATATCCACCTGGATGCCTGGGACGGTGGGGGAAGCTCCGCGCAGCAACCAGTTGGGTTCAGCATTCAGCGGCATGCAGCCTTGACGAGATCGGCACAGCTTCCTGAATCTGAGTTGCCGGCGCTGACTGATGATGCTATGGGAGCGCCGACAACATTGAGGGGTAGTCTTATATGGCAAGTATAGCCCAAACCCTATATTTTAATAGGAAAAGTAGCGGGTCGTCTTATACGTCCAGTCATCTTATACGCCGGAAAATACGGTATATATATTCTTGATGAACATCTTTTCTTTTATGTACACTGAGAGCATATGCAGCAAGACAAATTCCTTGTGTGTCCAATCACACTTGGCCAATAAAAAATAATTCTACTCCTATTCTATTCTATTCTATTCTATTCTATTCTATTCTATTCTATTCTATTCTATTCTATTCTATTCTAT
>WNWU01000003.1:1027321-1061354 GCA_012654045.1 Ptyas mucosa
ATAGAATAGAATAGAATAGAATAGAATAGAATAGAATAGAATAGAATAGAATAGAATAATTTATTGGCCAAGTGTGATTGGACATGCAAGGAATTTGTCTTCGGTGCATAGGCTCTCAGTGTACATAAAAGCTGTAGGTGATAAATCATGATCATAGTCATAAAAATACATTTATCATAAATCATAAGATACAACACTTAGCGATAGTCATAGGATATTAAATCAGCAATTTGGCCTTTGCAGGTTTCTTGTTTGAAGTTCCCTGAATGAATATATTGGAATTAAACCCAAGATTGTGTAAAGTATTACTTTACCACATAGTTTGAACCCTTCTCTGAGAAAAAGGCTTATATTCAATATAAAGTTTTTCTTAGTTATTGATCATGATTTAATTAAGATATTTTTGAAAGGCCAGGAGATTGGGCGCCTGCCTGTTCTCAGGCTAATATCATAATCCCCAGATTTATGAACAATCAATTTTGGTAAATTCAGATGAGTGTTTCAAATAATAATGCTATAATGACACAACTTACTTGTATGTTTGCTCCTATATCCTATTTGTTATCTTATCTTGTACTATTTGTTTCAATTTATGATATTGAACAGTGGAAAAGGGAGAAAACAGGCAGCTTTTTTACTTGTGAGTTTTCTTTTTACATTTGCATTATAGTGGCAAAAAAAACCCCAAATTAAATAACTGGAAATTCTCAGTCATTCAGGTCAAAGTGCTTTTCCAAAAGACAACTGGACTTGGCAAAAGTCCAATAGCCTTTTGAAAAAGCACCTTTGGAGCAAAAATCAAATAGTACAATGCATGTGAAAGAACTATTTTTTTAAAATAAAATCCATTAACAACTGTTTGTAAGATTACATCCAGATTAGGTTCTTCCTGTTTTTCCCAAGCTATTATATATATATATAGACATATATTTTAGATTCAAGTCATTTTTTAAAAATTCATTTCAGCAATTCAGAACCTCACGAGACTGGGCAGAGTTTATTGTTATAACAATGTCTGTTTGTTTTATCTAGGTATCCTAGATCAGTCTGCTGTCTGGGTGGATGAAATCAACTACTATGACATGCGCACAGACAGAAACAAAGGGGTGCCCCCTTTGTCTTTAAGGCCTGCTAATCCTCTTGGTATTGAAATAAACAAGTGAGTACTCAACACTTATGCATATTCCTAGGAATTTTACCTGCATGAATTCCATAGGTTTTAGAAACTGAGATTTGAGGAAAGTAATATAGTTAGGGAAATTGGTTTAATCATGAAAAACATTTCAGTTTCCCAATGAAGATGGCAAACTATTTGGAAATACATATTCAGGTAAATTTATTTGACATCTAGTTGCAAGTCTAATTCAGTGGAGAGTGAATGATCTTAGGCTGTAATTTATTGGCAGCTTGTCCCAGGCCATAATCAGATTTTGGTTTTATATCCTGGTTTATAAAGTGTAGACCATCTTTTAATTTTTGGGTTTTTCAAGTTTGGAGGTGATTAAAATATATGATTATAGACACCACGATATCAGCATTGATCCTGAGTATATTGAGTTAGAATAGAAGAAAGGCATTGCATTTTTAAAGCTTAATTCCAGGTCACTTTATTGGTTTAAGATTATAACATCTGAATTTGGCTTCAGTATCAGATCTTGGTTTGTTTTGCACAGTCTGGAGAATGGACCCAAAATAAGGATAATAAGTTACTAAAATACCATAAAAATTGGAATATGGGTAGGAGTTTCACCTTAGTATAACAGCTCTGTAAGTGACAATCTTGCCTAACAGCTAATACTCCAATTTTTGCCTTGTATTTTTAATAATTTATATTGTATAGCAGAATATATTCAATAATTTATATTTTAGCTTTACATTTCAATCAGTATGCATTTCTAGTAATGAGACATATTTCTAGCCATTATGTATTTTAGTTTCATTGAAATCTTAATGGTTTTCCTAACCATAAATGCTACTGTTCTTAGTAGTGGTCATGTTAAATTTCTATAAACATTACGACAAAGTTTCAATAGTGACATTTTGATAAATTAGTACTGATTTGTTGTTTTGTTAAGACCTGCTTTCATAGTATAGATAGGAATAATAAACCACTGAGGCTTGTGAGCTAGCCAAAGTATAACAAGTCTTGTCATATTACAAAGTAATACTCAGAGAATACACTATTAAAATATTCTTAAAAGAGAACTAAATTATGATATAAATGCTGCATATTTTCTGGCACTATTGTTCCTTATAAAATAAAATGAAATCCTATCTCCAATAATATTATTGACTTAGTAGCATTTTTACTGCCCATTGGAATAAACATTAAGCATATATGTAAATTCCAACTATAGTAACTTTCACTATTTCCAGTATGTGGCTCACCTGTGTTTTTATAAGTTCCTTTAATTATGATTGATGCTTTAGAATTGCCTTTCCATTGAAAAAGATTATTGTTAAACCTTTGATACTTTAACACTTTCCTACTAATCTCAGTGGATTATAGATTATTTAGGATTCAACTAAAATTTTTTTTGCATAGCACTGCAACCCAAACATTCTTGGCTATTTTACAGTTTATTCTGGAAAATAATTTTATATCTAGCATAGATAAAGAACATAATTAATTTTAAATGAAGATTATGTTTTCTTACTGTTGTGTTTGTTAGCATAATAATGGGATTGTTGCCTTGTCTATGAGGTTACAATTATAATGGGAAGAAATGAAAAGATCTGCATCCACAGTAAAAATTGGTCTGTTTTAATATAAAGTTAGAAGGTATAATCTCATTGGCTTTTTAATTTTTGTTCATATTCTGGAATATACAAACTTTTCTGTATTCTGAATGTTTTTCATAAAGGATTATGATGCTCTCTAACCCATTTTGCTGGGGGAGCTCTTTACTTTAGCCCTTCAGTAGCAAAAATTATTTTATGGCCTTAAGAAACCAAAAATGTGATGATCTTATTTTTATGAGAGTATTTCATTCTTGGTTGGTTTATGCAGTAAATATTTTTGAAGCAAAAGCTTAACTTGAATATTTGGGCTAAGTTGAATATTTTATAGCCGAAAATATATTCAGTGGTCATTTATTTAGTGGAAACCCTTCAAAGATGTGAGAGGGCAGACAAAATAAACAGTTGCTTTTGAATGGTCAATTGCGATTTTTTATTTATTTATTTATTTATTTATTTGTATATTTAAAGTACTGAATGAAATCTGAATATATGGAATGGACCTTTACAGTCATTTGAATGTTGCTTGCCAGGCTCTGTTGCTTGTCAGGAATTCTTACTGTGACCTACTCAAATAAAAAGATTGTGGATGTAGCTGAGATTTATAATCAGTCCCAGGTGATATGTCTGCTGCTCTGTATAGCTTCACATTACAACTGAAGGATCAAATGCTTGGACCCTTACATAAATTTCTTTTCCTCATATTGCTATAGATATGTATAGCAACATTCATTAATATTTTGGGAAGAGGATTCTGATCTTTAGTTATTTCAATGTATTTATGAAAATTGGTACATATTTTACAAAAAAAAAGATGTGAGTGAAATCTATGAATGTATGTATTTGAAAGCTTAACTCATTCAAAGGTAATATATAATTTTTTTTTTCAGAGGCATATGAAAAATTCTATTAAAGGACAGAATATAAAGATAGGCATTAGCTTCATTTTGTAATTATTCACAGTGGAAAATAAGAACACCCTACAAACAAGTGAAAACAGAAGAAAATCTTGAAAGATATATAAAATATGTTTTCACACTACTTACAGAAAAATAATATCTTGATAGTCTATCTCAAGATATTATTGAAATATCTTGATATAGAAGGGAAAGGAAAAGTAAACTTTCTGAATAATTAAATACAAGGTATTTAGAGCTGTTTTAACTTGTTTATTAAATACATATGTTGCCTGACTCCCAGCAATTCTGAGAAGTTTATAAAATATTAAAAACATTAAAAGAAGGTAACATAAAAAAGAACAAAGGTGGCAGAGAGAACAAATCCAGATAGGCAGAGAGGAGGAGGAGGAGGAAAAGAAGAGGAGGAGGAGGCTTCAATCCTGCTCACAAAAGGCTAGAGTGAACATCAAAACAGTAGGATATGGGCTATTGGATTCTTAGAAGGAACTTCATTTGAGACCGCAGTTGCTACAGGGAAGGGGAAGGGGAAATACCCAAAATTAAGTTTTAATTCTAAGATAAATTAAAAAAAATTGAAGGCAAGTTTATCTATTCTTCAGCAACCTCCCATAAAGTTTCTTCCTGAGGAAAAAATGACTTAGATTTTATACTTGGTAAGGTAAGAATCAGTCTTTAAAAAATCTGATCATGATTAAAACTAATATGCTTTAGCTATATTTGCAAAGGTTCTTTACTACAGTAATAAAATTACTATATAGCCTCAGAGCCACAAAAGAAAAGACTATTTCTGCAAGCAGAAGCTTCTTCAAAAAGGCCTCTCCTGCTAATCTGCAATCTCAGTTTCGTCCCTACCAGCAATGCCTCTACCTTGTCTGGATCTAACTTCAAATGTTTTCTCTCATCCAGTCCATTATCAAAATTCAGTAATGTTCAAGAATGCTAACTGCTTCAAGCAGAAGAGAGAAGGAGTAAAGCTAGATCTCATCAGTATATTGGTGTCATCCCATTTCAAAGTGTCAAAGGATTCCTCCTCCTCCTGCCCCTAGCAAATTTGTGCCTGTTAAATAATGTTTTAAAAAAACAATCAGAATATTTTGTAACACCACAGGTCAATGACCAAATAGTCAAACAATAATTCCCCAATACTACTTTCTGAGCATATTTGATAGGAAAAAATAGTGCCACCAAGGCTAGGCTTGCAGGACAGCCTATACACTATGGTTTATGGTTAGAGTAGCCCCCGGTAAGATAGGTGGCAAACAAATTTAACAAATAAATAAATATGAAAAATATGAATCTCTCATTGATGAGAGATTCAAAAGAACTAGCAGGGCTGTACCCCTCTTACCTAGTTTCCAGTGTAGATCATTTACCAAGCCATCAAGAAAATCCTATCCTCAACGAAACCACGATTGAAATGGTTCCATCAAAAACATTTTACTCTAATGCTCCACAGGCTATAATGTTACAATTTTCTCATCACCTTGTTGAAGAATGGAATATTTGAGATTGCCCTATAGTTAGAAAAAATGTCTGGGTAAAGAGAAAGTTTTTAAACAGTAAAGATTTTAAACTACAAAAACAATCTCACTTTCAAGGAATGGTTAATTGCTTCCCTTAATTATCAACAATGCCAAGAAATCAGGCTCTGTCGAGTAACCAAAGCTCCAGATTTTTAAAATATGCATCTCATACACTTAAGAGTAGACCTCAGTTGCCTAATTTTGCCTGCCATTTTGACCTAAGTGGCATACAGCTCTTACAGACATCGCTGAGTCAGTCCTAACCTGTCCAGTTTAATATGATAGGAAAGGCAAGCATTAAACAAGCTAGTCATCATGCAAAATCATGTCAAAAAAGTCAAAATCCTCAAAATCTGAAGGTGAGCAATAGCCATATGACTTTAACAAGCAACAGCTGAGGTTACCTAAGCTCTGGAACTCCAAAGAAAGCAAAAGTGATGCAGGTTATCTGCAAAAAAACCAACGAATGTTTCTCACATTGCACCAATTGTTCTGGCTCCATTGCTGCAATTTATGAATGGAGATGATGTACAGAATAAATAAGCATAATTGACCTGATTTATACAGATAAAATGGAGTAACCCCTCCTTGCTGCACCGTCATAGAGAAGGATTTTGCATGAGTCTGAAAGAGGGTCCTATTTCATTGTGCCTTTGATTTGTCCTCCATTTGTGCTCCAATCGTTTATCTGGATTTTTTATTGGTCTCAGCTCCTTAGTAAACCAAGGAGCCAGGTGACTTGTGCCAGAGGGAAGAGGTGCCTATTAAGAACGTGCTCTGTCTGCATTCCACAGATCAGCCATGGGCTTCAATAGTTTCCTGACATATGAAATAGGGAATTCCCCAAGTGCTTTCAGCCATTCTATCAGGACTCTGACTGGATCATTTTAACTAGTCTTCAGCTCCCGGAAATACCATAGCAACTGCTACTGTAAAAATTACCAGGGAGTGATTTGTTCATGACAGCGTGATTTGCGGAAAACTTAAGATCACCAGCATCTCACCAAAAAGTCCAGCATTTGCCCTGCTGCTTGCATAGGGGCGCATACCAGTTGGAACATGCCGATAGCTATCATGGCAGCCATAAACGTCTGAGGTAATGGGCAGCCTCAGCAGAAACATCGAACTCTCTGAAGATAAAACTCTTTCACCCAGAATTAAATCCTCAGTAAAATACATTTCTCTAGGAATGTGTTTAACTTTAAAAAGCAGGACCTTTAATTTGGAGGATTCACCTTTGCAGTCTAAAAGAAAGGCCAGATACCAGCCTACTCTCCTTTTCTGTCACATTGAGATTGTATCCTTTCACTCTGTTTCCTCATGTCAGAGACTACTGTAATGTTCATTTCAGGCCAAACACACACAGACACATACTATCTTCCTCTCCTCCCCCCCCCCCCCACACAAATAAGTCAAGGTTATGAACATATCCAACACATTCTTCCTCTTATTTTCCCCACAACAATCCTATGAGTTGAGTTGAGCTGAGAGAGAATGAGTGGCCCAAAGTCACCCACCTGGCTTTCATGCCTAAAATGGAACAAGAACTCACGGTCTCCCACTTTCCAACCTGGTACCTTAATCACTAGACCCAACTGGATCTCTCCCACAATTTCCCTAACATATTCCATAAAGCCAGCAATTAAAACACCACTGGGTTTTAATTCCTTAAAACCCAGGAGTAAGGAACAATCATAAATATGTTTCATCTGGCTAGAAATAGCTAGTGAATTCTTTGGGATTATGTTACTTTCATAGCAATAACTATGAGAGAAATGTAATTATAGTGGAAGTTTATATTTTATGGTTAGCTTAGTTTCTTCAAGGCCTAATTTACTGATCATGCACTGCCACCTAATGGAATAGTAGAATCCTTTTTGTAATGACATAAAAGTTTACTATTAGGTAGAGATAAAACTTTTTAAACTTTTCTTTACTTACGCATGTATGCGCACATACACACAGGTTATTCTTGCAAGTTCAGCTGAGTTGGTGCAAATTTCAGTTGATTGTTACAGATTTAGAATCAAAATACAGTCACAAATATTTGCCTTCATAAAACCAACTATCATTATTGTTTAATAATATCAATTTCAATAGAAGAAGTTCCAATGAAATTAAAAGCACAGGGATTTTCCTGCACAGGGTTTATAAACAATGCAAATATTTATTAACTATTTAAGATACCCAGTCACTTTTCTGTAATTTCCTGCTGACTGCAGTTTTATTTGGATGTGTTGAAGTGATGTGTCGTATCAGTGTTTTACTTAAGCTTGGTCCAGATTTGCTATTAGTTACTCTTTAGGCTGTTTCCAGAGAACATCCTTGTCTTCTGTCCTAGAACTGGAGAAAGTCCCTGTTAACACCTATGGGTTTGTCCTGTTTAGTCTGCCCTAGCATCCTTTCTGTTGGTCTCCTGCATGCTTGACTAACAGAATACAGCTGGTACAACTTTTGCTCCAAGGAGTCTGGCTGATACCAGACAGGGGGAATGTGTATGGTAACTTGGTTTGTTTATGGTGGTTGCCATTCAGACTTTATTTACTTAAAATGGCTCTTCTTGACCTATAAAATCCTCTAGAATCTAGTTCATGCTAGTTTTTGCTAACAGTATCCAGTAGAACTGCTTAGTTTGAGTTTTAAATAAAGTTTACAGAATCATGTATGCAAGAATCACTACCTTTACTTGATTAATAATTACTTAAAAGCTATATTTATTAACTTTACATTTATATTTCATTTTAAATGAAAGCACGTAAAGGTATCAAAAACTACTTTATAAGTAATTTCCAAAGGAAGCTCATACCAGTATCCAATATCTTTTAAAACATTTTCTTACGTTGAATATTTTTTTATAAAATGTCAAATAATGTTACCGTAACATATTATTTGTGTAGGATCTGGTTTAGACTGCTTTGGCTGATACTATAGATGGATAAACCTTCTGGACCTGATATGAAATTGATTTAACTAGTGCTATCCAACATAGGCTTAACTTGGGTTATGTCTAAACTTGCTCATTTTTTAAAGGCACTGGGTTAGAAACTGAGACAACAGAGTTCATATCCTACTTTGGGCACAATATCAGCTGGGTGACTTTGGCCAGTCACACTCTCTCTCAGCCCTAGAAAGCAGGTAATGGCAAATCACTCCAAAATCTTGCCAAGAAAACTCCAAGCACTTTTTCCAGATAGTTGCCAGGAATCAGTACTGAAAATTTACTGTGAAGAAAATGAAATAGAATGTACACATCTGGACTGAACCTTTAAAAATGGGGGCAGTTCTTGAGGTTTACAAGAATTATGTGATTTAACACTTTTAAGGAGTAACAAGATTATTTAAATTAAACAAGGAAGCAGGTAGCCACTATAATAAATGAGCAAAACTTTCCAATTTCATGGTTCCAGTGTAACCCTCAAATTTCATGGTTCTGGTTTATATTCCTCCCCCCCCCCAAAAAAAATTGTAAAATTGTCACTTTATTATGAATTAGACAATCTGTGCCCCATTGGGTCATTTCAGAAATATTTCCTTTCCTAAGCAGAGAAACAGAATAACCAAAGTTAGGCAAAAAAAAAAAAAGCAATGGGAGCAAGAGAGACTTCTAACTTCCTGCTGATTTCCCCATGGAGTTTCCTTGTGGGAATCTGGCAGGGAGCAGAAAACTTCCTTTTCCTTCTCACAGGTAAGTGGCTACTGCTGGGTGGGGGAGGGAGGGAGAGAGATTGCTGAGAAACAGTAATGGAATATTGAAAATGAAGCAAGCCATCAATTTCCCAAATTTCGTTCTCTCAGGAATCATGGGTCATGAATTTTGAATGCATTCTGTAAATACCATTTGAGGTAACTTGATTCAAAAATTGTTGCCCTGTGATACACCATTTCACTCAGTTAAAGATCATGACAACAAGAGTTATGGTAGTATATAGATGAAGTAGTAGTAATCACATTATAGAGCAGGATGTGTCTAAGGACATGTATGACCCTAGCTGCTCTTTTTTTCTTCAAGAAACAGGTTACAAACTAGTAAACATAGTTGTTACTTGAATATACAGGGGGAGTGAAGAGTCCAGGACTGGAGGATGTGGTGACACAGTGCTTTAATGATGCTGGAACTGCTGGCCAGAAATGGTCTATACCATGGTGGTTTGAGCCTGGCTCCATGACACAGAATGAGCTCCCTGGCTCCTGCGCACCCAGCATTTGCTTGTTCCCTGGCTCCTGCACACCCAGCATTTTGAAAGCATATTGCGAGTAGATAAATGGGTACCATTCGGTGAGAAAAATCTAGGTGTGTTTGTGTGTGCAAGAGAGGGGAAGCCAGCACTAGACCTAGCCGATGCAAGGCAACATGACATGAGGCGAGGCGAACCAGACAGAGGAGCCCAGAAGAGCCAGCAACTCAGCCTGAGGAGCCTGAGTGGCATAGGAGGCTAATGCCTCCTACAAGGCAGCATTTAACATCCAGCTGCCTGCAATTACTGTAAGTTCGAATCTCACCAGGCTCCAGGTTGACTCAGCCTTCCATCCTTTCTAAGGTGGGTAAAATGAGGACCCGGTTTGTGGGGGCAGTAAGCTGACTTTGTATAAAATATACAAAAGTATGAAGGCTATTGCTTAACGCATTGTAAGCCGCCCTGAGTCTCCGGAGAAGGGCGGCATATAAATAAGAATAAAAAATAAATAAAAAATAAAAAACTCTGACAACTGTAAAATCATTGCTTGATGGCAGATGTTTCTGTGGATGAACTGTGAAAAAGCAAAATTGTCACAGATACAATTAATTCTGCTGCAGTGTTTATTCATTGAAGGCAGATCAGACAGTCTGATATAAAATATTGAGAAATCATGTGATGATAAATCTAGTGATTTGTATGAATATGTATGAATATGTGAGCAAGCTCTTTACAAAGTTTTTTATGTGGCAATTTACCAAAATTGTAAATAACTTTGATTTTTTCATATATTTTCAGTGGAGCCAGCAACACACACACACACATACACATACACACACACACACACACACACACACACAAATAATTTAGGATTACCATTTTCTTGCCATGACATTTTTATTTTGCTTTAGAATGACATTTATCAACATAGTTTCCTTTTGGTTACCACCTTATGTTTGTCACCCAGTATTTCTTCTTACCACTGAAGTAAGATTACATCTTACTTACCCTAGACTTGCTATTCTCCTGGTATAGTGCTTGAGTCAGTAAGTAGGTATGTGGAAATTGATGTGGCAATGAAATTTAATGAAAACATAAGACACTGCTGAATAGAGTTTATAATCATATTGCCATCCGATCTATACGGAGGTTAAATTTTTTATTATCAAGCTAGTTACTAGATTGTACTTCTGGCTATACTGTGGAACTTCTTTTTATAGTTTTTATTCTCTTCAAGATGATACTTTTTTGATCATTATTAATTTCCAAATGCACAGATATGGTGCATTATGACATAGAATTCAACGTTTGTTAAGTGAGGTTTCATTTTTAAAAATATATGTCCTTGGAACAGTATACAAGTTCACAATACTGAGCTGAGTAATTTTCCTTACTTACACTTTCCTCCTTAAAGGTTTTTTTTAAATATAATTTTAGGATACATCTTTCTTAACTTAAATTATCCTATGAAGTTAATTTATTTCACATTCTACAGCTCACACTAAAGTTACAGTACCATTTGGCACAGATTCAATCTTTTTAGCAATATAGTTTGCATATCTAAAATGTTTACTTTTAATGCCTTTGAGAAGGATTTGATTTCATGTTTTGTATTTTATCTCAGTTTTTTAAAACTTTTAAACCAAACATTATTCCTTTTAAAGTATTTTTGAATAATTTTGTAACTGTTGGAGGCAGCATTAGGTAGAATGCTTAGCATATATATCTTGTTCATGAAAAACAAAATAACCTTTGCATATTTCCTAAACAGTTACTTCTCACATGCATTATTCACTTCACTGTTCTATAATAGTTTTATCAGTAATGTTCTTCATTATTTGTGCTGAGTGAAATGGTGGAATAAAAATGAATATTATCCATCTTCATATTGCGGATATATATGTTTCATACTTCTCTATCAGTAGAAGCATTAATCTTGTTTCAATATTTAAAGGTAAAGGTTCCCCTCGCACATATGTGCTAGTCGTTCCTGACTCAAGGGGGCAGTGCTCATCTCTGTTTCAAAGCCAAAGAGCCAGCGCTGTTTGAAGACATCTTTGTGGTCATGTCTGGCATGACTAAATGCCAAAGGCACACAGAACGCTGTTACCTTCCCACCAAAGGTGGTCCCTATTTTTCTACTTGCATTTTTTACATGCTTTTGAACTGCTAGGTTGGCAGAAGTTGGGACAAGTAACAGGAGCTCACCCCGTTATGCAGCACTAGGGATTCGAACCGCTGAATTGCTGACCTTTCAATTGACAAGCTTGGCGTCTTAGCCACTCAACCAGCGCGTCCCTTCAATACCTAGAAGGATGTAAATATTATCTGTTACCTGAAGAACCACAGGAGAGGGGTGCAACCTAAATATTAAGCAAATATGTGTAGCATTGTCACTTAATGGAGAAGGATTACCTTTTTTCTTATGTTATTCTATTTTGCATCTCTTCTTGCTGGAAATTGTGGGTTAAATACAATGTGCTATATACCGTACTCATTCCACTGAGATCAATTTTTTTGCCCATTAAAATGAGCTGTCATGACCTTGATAAGAGGAAAGGAGTTGGGCATCTTCCATGCTTTTTCCTCCATAGGCTTATTTCTTAGAGTAAAAGTAGTCCTCTAATTATGACCACAATTGAGCCCAAATTGAGCTTTGCTCTGTCGCAAAGCAAGTTGTTGAGTTTTGCCCCATTTTACGACCTTCCTTGTCACAGTTGCTGAGTGCTGTAAATCACTGCAATTGTCAAGTTCACATAACATGGTTGTTAAGTGAATCTAACTTCCCCATTGACTTTGCTTGTCAGAAGGTTGCAAAAGGTGATTTCATGACCCCGGGACACTGCTGCTTTCATAAGTATGGGTCAGATGCCAAGCATCTGAATTTTGATCATGTGTCCATGGGGATCCTGCAACAGACATAAGTCTGAAAAACGGTCATAAGTCACTTTTTTCTGTGCCATTGTAACTTTGAGTGGTCACTAAACAAACTGCTGTAAATCGAGGATTACCTGTAACTCAAATATTACTTCCAGCTATGTAATGTTTCTTCTTATCTTTCTTGTAAAGAGCTTCTGAGCTATATTCATTTGAATTTGTGATATTAACCTCAGTATTATCTGGGGTGTCGCTTACAAGTTTGGTTCACCTGATGGGTAAAACAGTAACAAAGTTACATGTACTATAATTTGATGTCGGAATGACCTTGGGAGACAAGAGGAAGAACCTCAGATTGGATAATCATTGTCTAAAAGATATCTCAGAGGAGGAGAAGATGGGGAGCATTTCAGAAGGGACCTGTTCTGTCCCCGTCTCACACACGCACACAAACAGTCAGCCAGGAATTAATAAAACCAGCAGTCAGGAATTCCTTTGAGATAACAGAATTGGCAGCAACCCAGTAGCTGCCTGCCAAAGACTTTACTTAAAAATGGAGGTTTTTCTCCTCCGTCCGATACACCAAAATAAGTCCACAAAGTCAAAGAATTGTCAAGTCCAGTCCATAATAAATCCGAGGAGGGCATGTAACAAAGTTCCAGAAACACAGTATGACTTGCTAGCTTTTCAGTTTTGTCCGTCACAAGGACTGAATGGCCACCACACCCCCTTTTATCCCCTGTGGGGTGTGGTCCAATGACTCAGCATAATCTCTGGCACACCTCTTTCTCTGCTGCGCGGGATTATCTTTCCGACACTGTCGGGGATCCAGCCAAGACTCATCTCCGTCGCTGTCTAACTGCGGCTGCTCGGAAGTGCCTGGCTCCTGGCCTATCTCTTGGCCTTCAGAGGACACCTGAGGCATTGCCAGAGAGGAGGGTCCTGGAGAGGGAGGCCTCGCCAACTCCTCTCCTTCACTTTTGGAGTCTTCTCCCTCTGATGCGACAGGCTTGGGGGTCGGAGCCACAACAGGACCCTCCCTAGTTTTCTGAAGAGTAAAAGGACAGGATGGGAGAAATACTTTCAGCTTATACGATTCTGTTAATGTAGCCATACAATAAATATACAGTAGTTAGTACACAGTTGTATTTCTTGCTTGGACTACCTCAAAGAATAACATTTGTTATGATGCTTCTCTTGCCTCCTGTTAGTATGGATTCTGGATCTAGTATTTCACAGTTTTAATTCAGTAAGGTTTTCCTTGACCAATTTTCTCCCTAAAACGCCTATGCTGTATTCCCAGTTTGGAGGAATATACAGTAGATCAGAAATGCATGTATTAAATCTTAGGCAGTGGTGGGATTCAAATAATTTAACAATCGATTCCCTGCCCTAATGACCGGCTAGGTGGGTGTAGCCATGATGGGTGTGGTCAGGGGGTGTGACAGGCAGCACTCAGCCTCCTGCATCTCCTGGGAGCAAAAACAGGCCGGGTGAGGGGGGCGCCACACACCCCACGCCCCATTTTGGGCCTAGTAGGCACTTACTTGGTTGCCAAAATGGGGCACATGGGGGCTTCTGGAAGGGGAGGGGAGGGGCCAGCCAGCAATTTAACAACCGGTTCGGCTAAAGTGGTATGAACCTGTTGAATCCCACCATTGATCTTAGGTCTATATTCCAAAACAATGACAAGCAAATGTGACTGACGTAATTATCAATGTAGATATTTAAAAGTCAGTGGGAAATAAAGTTGTTGTAAAACAAGTTCTCCCTTCCATTTTTTCCATTGCTATAATGCAGTAGAATGTAAGAGAGAAATTAAATCCATATTTCATAAACAAAGATTATGAGAGCTATAGTTCAGAAATGTCTCACTTCTTTACTTCCTTCCCTTTCACAGGGCCATTATTATTTTTAATGAAAAAGGAATACATACACAGATACACACACACACACACACACAGGAAAACAAAGTGATGTGGTTCCTTTAGAGCACACTGATCTCTTCGACATAATGTATCCTCACTCACCCTGATAGTATTTAAATGCAAAGCCTATGAAGGGCAGGTGATTAGAATACTTTCCATTCCTCAACAACACTTTAAGGAACATGTATAAAAACTGGATGGAAAGAGAATTATGCATTTATTATTCAGTAAGCTCTTTTTACCTAAATATGTCATATATAATCTATAATATAATATAGATTGTTGCTGAATTTTCTAAATTTAGAGTTAAAAATAGGTATATAAGTAACGTAAAATTGGAAGTACCTTGGTGACGTTTCGACGAAGTCTCATTCGTCATCTTCAGGCTGATGTCTTCGGCCTTGTGCTTCTAGGAGCAATGTGTTAAGTTGAAAAGAAGAAACAACCATGATCACACATTGCTCCTAGAAGCACAAGACCGAAGACATCAGTCTGAAGATGACGAATGAGACTTCGTCGAAACGTCATCAAGGTACTTCCAATTTTACGCAGGAGAAAACCCGAATAACCAAAGACCTATATATGAGCAATTACTTGGGAAGGAGCTGTGAAGCTTTCTGACTGACATGCAGTTTGGATTATAGCAGTGCTTTATAAGTGGGACTGCTTTACAATACACTGAAAATTTTCATTTGGTCCAAAATACATCTGCTAAATTCTTAAGTGATATTTATTAGACAGAATACATATTGCCACTTCTTAATGGTTCCTTTTAACCATTAAACTATATCTGAATGTCTACCTTCTGCATAAACACACAAAATCATTTCTCTGTAATCACAAAAATTCCTTTTTGGTTTCAGCACCTCTTCCTGCCAGGCAGGAACTTTTTTTATTTATTTTTTGCACTTTAAAATAAACATAAAAATAATTCATTACTATGTTAGTTTATGACACAAATGGCCAATCCATGGGCCTCAGATAGAGCCTGCCCTTCTGTTCATAGCCCTCAAACCTCTCCAAGTGGGACTTTTTGTTTTTGTTTGCTTGTCTGTCAAATGGGTGCCTTAAGTTTACAGAAGTGTATACCATACATTATGCCCTTTTAATGCCCTTTAAAAATTCAATTCCCCCCAAATCAGCTCTATTTTTCCAATACTTATGTAAGGTGTACTTAAATCCAGTGATATTTGTGTATATTGATCTGTGTATGAGACTGCAGCCTTAAATGTTCTGATATTTTAATTTTAAGGAATATGTATGTATGTATGTATGTATGTATGTATGTATGTATGTATGTATATGGTGAGTGCCTCTCCCTTTGTACTGACTTATCTTCAGATCCATCATTTAGTCTTTGTTTCTTATTGACTTGTCTAGAGGAAAGATTCCACAGAAAGAATTAGAGACACTGTTTCCTGGAAAGAGTGCTGATTTTACAAGTGAAAACTTTTCTGCTGCTTGGTATTTAATAGAGAACCATTCAACAGCAAGGTTAGTGTGAATTTTGTGTTAATATTGCTTTTTTGTGTTTAAGGAATATCAGTAATATGTTTTGGCAAAGAATTGTGGGTGATGTAGATGCAAGTCAGTCCCTCTGAAATGGATGAGACTTACGATCTGGATGAACTTGGTTGAATTACTTTAAGTGGAAACTACATTCTTCTAATTTAATCTGGGTTCATGTCTCTGCTCATAATTGTTTTTCAGTGTGGATTTATTATAAAACACAAAATAAAGAATGCAGGTTTTTAGAAATAGACATTTTTACAATAGGCAATGCCTTGGTATTAGCACACTTTTAAATAGCCCTTCAATGTTTTGCTGCTTATTTAAGTGAAAAAATGTGTTTCCTATTTCACAATTCCATTTAACATCCATTATTCCATAACTTTCCATATTTAAAACAAAAAAGATTTTTTTCTCCTGGAATTCAGTCATCTAGACAGTAGCCATAATTCATAGTCGGAGTTCATTGTTATATATTTACTCATTTAAATTGAATATCCCTTCTCTTGGCATGTTTGCTGAACTAAATACATTTGTCATTATGACAAGAATAAACAAAAGTACAAGGATAGAAAAGCGAAAAATTAAAAGGCAAAGATCCAGTTATTGTTTTAAACCAGTAACAGCAACAAGGAGATGACAGATTTGTATGAATGACATTTCAGTCTGCTATATCGTTCAGCTGTAGGCGATTTTGTTAATTTGTCTATTTGTCATCTTCCTATTTTAGGGAGAGGGATTCTCCATTTCTCTCTCTTTCTCTCACACACATACGCCACACACAATCTCGCTCATTCTCTCAGGCAGAAACACATAGAGTAAAAAAACATATTAATGACCAGTACAATAACTCTTGTTTCATGCTCATTTAGCGGATACTATACAAAGCTTTTGTTGGCATGGAAACCAACAATATTCTGCTTTTTCTACCTTTCCTGAATTATTTCCATGTATTCCTTATCTTCCTGAAGGTGGAGTTTTCATGAGTTACCAAACATTGAGATATTTATATAAAAAGAACATACTGGGATTAACTTGCCTCCACTGGATTGGTGAATTACAGCAAGTCATCCTATATTTTCTAAATAGAAAACTGTTGGTCTTGACCTGTCATTTCATCTTTTTTGTCTGAATGCCATCTTGTCTTTTTCTCTTTTGGTTTTAGTTTTGATCAGCTTAAAATGGCAGTGATAAATCTGAGGAAACAAGCCAATAAGAAAAACGAGGGCAATCTGCAATATGTCAAAGGAGGTCTCAGCACTTTTTTTGAAGCACAGGATGCCTTGTCAGGTAAGTCTCAGGACTACAAAAGGAATCTATGAACTCTAATAGAGTGAAGGAATCATAAGGGTTTAAGTGTCCTAAACCACTAACAGCAGTGAAAATATCTGATATCATCTATACAGCTATACATCAATTGGGAGAAAAAAATATATGATGTTTCATAAAGTACCTCTACCATTGATAAGGATGCAGCTGATTATATTTCTGTATCGGTTGATTCTACTGTGGTGATTGAGTCTTCTGCAATATTGAAGTATGAATCAGATGTGTATTTTATGTGATTAAATACATAAGTAATCCCAACTATTCTACTAAATTTTATCACAATTATATCACATTTCCTAAGCAAAAGATCTTTACATTCATTTATCTTAGTATTCAATCTGAAAGACACAAGAACAGCATAGATTCCACAGTTTTACATCTGGCAGTGCATAGAATTAGGAGGACAAATGTAAGACAATAAAGCAAGAAGTTTGAAAATGAACCAATACTTTATTTATGTTATATATACTGAAATGTGAAAATGATTCCTTCGCTCATTGGGTGAGAACTACATTTCACAAAGGAAAGTTTATTCTTTTCAACATTTCCTTTTTAGATGTAGTATTGTTTTATTAGATATCACTACTGTCAGTTATACATAATTTTGTCTTTCGCTTTTCATTACATTGCATTTCTTTGCTTGCCAAGAGTGCTCTGTAAGTCATATGATCCATGCCTTTTTTCTAATATCTATTTGGAATTTCATAGGAATACATTTCTAATTTTAGCCAGTGTATAAAATGGGCAAATAATGAACAATTTAAATCATTGCAGCTAAAATATCTAAAATTGAGGAAACTTAGATTCAAATATTTTTCAAGATAAAATAGAATGTTCATAGTTAAATTTCCATCTTTGCTTGAAATTTTGTTTCTAATTCTTTGCCTTTGATAATGTAAAGATGTTACTGTTACATGATACCAATTTTACAATGTAACTGAAGAATTTGTGAAATTATTGAAGATTTCACAAATGTTCAGTTACATTGTGAAGTTGGCATCATCTAATAGCAATATCTTTAGAAAATGCTTATCAAGTCTTGGATTGCTCTGTCATTAATGCAGCAATTTCTCAGTTTGCAGAAGCTCATTTTCCATTTGAGATTTAAAACAGTGTTTTTGAAGATATTTTACATTATAAATTGCTACTGTAGTTTTAAAGTAGGAAATCAGAAATGAGATGTGAAATGCAGTACAAGAAAACATAACTTTTGGGCATATTTTTGTTTTATATAATAATTTTTATTCCTAATATTCTTTGGCAATAAGATTGAAAATGAGACCTGAAAAACAAAGCTCCCATTTCCCTGTAACAGAAATTAATGAAGACTTTAACCTGTCTTTGGTGGGAATGACTTCCATGAATATTCTTGCAGTTCATTGTAATTGAGTACAATAGTGCAAGTGACTAAACCAGAAATCAAGCAAGATTTCCATTGATTACTCTAGATTGTTACAATGTTATTTCAGTATCTATCTCAAAGACATAGCTACCTATGGAAGTTCATGAACAGAATTCCATTCTTAATATTATTTCAAATTTCTCTATCCACTCCTGTTCCTAAATTGTATTACAGAGTAGCCAAGGGAAATACTTTTAGTAAGAACCTGAGGAGAAAGGAAGCAAATAATAAAAGTTGGAAATATTTTCATATGGAAGTTACAGTGCAAATGATTCCTTCCAGGTTTTTTTGTTTGTTTATTTGTACATGTACCCTGAGGTAATGTAGGAAGGCCCACAGAACATCCAAGCCTTCAAGAAGACACGGCACCTTGATGTTTCAAGCGCTTCCAACATTTTCTAATCCTCACCACCAGATGGTTCACAGACCTTAGGAGCTACCTTTGAAAATTTATCATAAGATAAAAACAAATAAGTAAATACAGCTAAGGAATGGAAAATTGCTAGAGTTAAGACAATGTTTCTAACTACTGTTCGTGTAGAACAGTGTTGAAAACAGAATGGAAGGGGAAATTATACAATAGTGAAATAATATTTGTTTGATTTGTCATATCCCAAAATGTCATATTGGTATTTCTGACTCTTTCAAATTAGGCATATATGATCATGGTTTTGCCTGCATAATCTAGCATAAAAGGCATTTGCTTCTTCAAAGTCAAGTAACCAACAAGAGCTTTTAGCCAGTGTAAAACTAGAGCTACTTTAAGCTCCACACAAGAAAGTGAAATATATAGCAGAACTGCCATGGTAATTAGAAGACTAAATAAGAGAACATACTCATGCCCAGATGATTAACTTTACTGCCAAAAATCATAGCATAAGCTTAGCAGCATAGTGAAGTTTAGAAGTCTGGAGGATCTGGCTCTTATCATAATGCCTGTGTCACTAGATCACAAATTATCTTGTAACAAACATGTGCTGTTTAAATCTATGACTATAGCTCGTTCATCCATTAAAATAGTTGAAATTTAACAAGTTGTTTTATTTCAGCTATCCATCAAAAACTAGAAGCGGATGGAACAGAAAAAGTAGAAGGATCCATGACGCAAAAACTAGAGAACGTTCTCAACAGTAAGTTTTGTACAACTATATATATATACTTCAAGGCTACTTCTTTTATTTTAAAAATAATAAAAATGAAAATTTCCCCAGGATTTGTTTCTAAATTTTAAGACTATATAAAACTTGATATTTTACTACTTGAATTCTGATGGCAATGCAGAGACTGATGCTTGAAATTTTTAAAAAAGCAAAAAATGTTCTGATGCCCTGTAGTATTTTGTAAGTCTTTAATAACAAAGGGGTAACGTGGGTCTATTTGTTTAAACCCTATCATTTAAATTGAGGAAATGGATTTAAATAAATGGTGAGTTGAATCTATGTGACTGGTTTTTAAAGTGAAGTTTCCATAGAAAAGGGTTATGTTTCAAGCAAGATATGATCAAATGCAAATTTATAGTTTACTTTTAGGGCAAATGGGAGTCTAGAAGATGAATTCAAAGTCATCAACCATTTTATTTCTTTAGCCTCATCTATACTGAATTTCAGGTTTCAGACTTTTTAATTTTTGCAGCTTTCTTTATAGCTTCAAGAAGTTTTTATATCTGACTAGTTATTTAATACATTTAATTCAGTTATTCTTGTAGAACTTAAGATTTTCATATAGTGTTGTTGGGTTTTTTTTTTTTTTAGAATAAGCAACTCTTCCATAAATGAAAATAAGAAATATATATTTTTAGAATGGCATTTTGCAGATAGATATTTATGATAGAGTTTAAAACATTTTTTCAAATTAGTATTTTTTAAAAAAAAGTTTTTGGAGAGTTAATCAAATAATCTCAAAATGACACATCTGAAAAATATAAGAAAATAGCAATGAAGTCTTAGATGTACCAGAAAATACGTTTTCTCTAATTCACTGTTTTTCTTTGCATAGCTTTGAATATATTAGCTTTCTGTTCAGATTGAATAAAAGCAGCATGCCTCACACCCAGAAAAGGAAGTGGCTCATTAATTTTGCCTATATCTTTAATAATTCCATAGCCTCTAATACTGATGCTTTGGACCCCATTAATGGATTGGCTAAATTCAGGAAAGTTAATGCATGAAAAATACTAGTGGATAAAATACTCTTTCTAGTAGTAATTTGAGTTCCAGTCTAATGAAATGCAGAAATTAGCAGAGTTGTGCTCATGTGCAAGGAAGTTGTTTTGGATCTAATCTTCATTCTTGTTCCTTTTCTTTGTATCCCTCTGTGTCATGAAATACTGTGCAGAAGGACTTGAGGATCCTCTAAGGAACATGTGAAGTCCTGAAGGGCTGCAGGATGAATGAATGAATTGGCACCAATCCCTGCCTGCCCTGTCCTTTCAGCAGAGAGCATGCCCCAGATCACTTTTGGCTCTGTGAATAGCCATTAAGTTTCAATTGACGCATTTCTTTCAGTTTCTGGCAAGGAAGAAAAGTTATCTGGAAAAGAATTTTATTTTCCGTGGGTCTTGGACTGACTTGATATTTTTTAGGAAATCAGGTTAACGCTATAGAGAAAATGTATACAATACATGGATAATAGATTCCATCTAAATCTAAGCGATTGAATTATTTAAAGTAGCAGCTGTATGTAATGTTGGATTTCATCTTGCCATTTTATTCAAGAGACATAATGCATCTAAAAGAAACAGAATGTGAAGGGAACTGCACTTGTTTAATTTCAAGAGCTTCTCTCTCTCTCCCTCTCTCTCTCTCTCTCTCTCTCTCTCTCTCTTCCCCCCCTCCATCTCTCTGTCTCTCCATATACACATACGTATATATTTACACATAAACACACACTTCTTTTTACAGAAAGAAATTTCAGTGCAAGAAAATGCACATTGTGTGCATATTCAGATTATTTTGTTAACTTTTTGTGGAGAGAAAATCCTAGAGAAGCTATTTTCCTTTGTTCTGTTTGTATCCTGATCTGAGGATTCTTTCCCTTAAAGTGTTATTCACAATTTTAGAATATGAACATAGTCTGTGTCAAGGGAGAGAGCAATAGAGAGAGGTGGAAATATTTTTTATCCATAATCCTACTTTTGTGTCATTATATGTATTATTTACAGCTTATAAATAGAATTACTTCATCTCAGTCATACAAAATGTATGCGTGTTTGTATATTCCAAACTAAGTTATCTCAATATTTAGGTGCTTGGGTGGGAAGGGAACATATTTTTAATAATAACAATAATATGCATTTTTAAAATTTTTATAGAAGAATAAAATAATAATTTTGAGAATTCTATAAAGATGAGGTGAAATTGCTAGTATAAAATTAACTGAACTGATATTATACCAGTCCTTTTGAAAAAAAGTATGTATATATGTGTGTGTGCATGTGTGTATTTATATGTGTGTGTGTGTATATGTGTGTGTGTTAATAAAAAATAGAAGAAGCTTTATATTATCTGAAAGCAACAGTAATTTTTACCCAAACCATTTTGAAAAAGAGACTTTAGTTAAATACACTGGGATTATGGTGCCTTAGGAAAGTGAATTTTTATAGATTATTTTTTCTTTGTGAACCTCATTTTTATTTTCAGTAAATCTGATAGAATATTTTTTTTCCTTGTTCCTTGTACTTTTTACTGGAATGGGTACTTTATACTATTATTAGAAGGGTTTTTGCAGATGTTCTTTTTAAAAGCAAGTTCTACGTAGCTTTTAGCCTTTGAAACAGTTGGAAAAAAATAAAAATTATCCTAATGCTCTTGAAGTTTCCCAAGTATGATTATTCATGGTTTAAATTTTTTAAAATTAAATAACCAAAATACATCAAATTTGAAACAGTAGACAAATAATGCCATGAAATTACTGTTTTTTGTTAAATACCTTTTTAAAAGCATTTCTTGAGCATTTCAATTATTTTACAATATTTCCTAATTGGAGTGTTATTTTCCTTCAACTATTCATGTTTGCTAATCTTTTTAAATCATAAGACATTAAAAATAAAATGATTAGCAATATCATGTTTGAATATCAGGTAATTTTGTCTCCCTCTCCCTACCAAATAAAATGTAGTAGGACCAATTCTCTTGATAAAACAAAGTTTCTTGCATTAGGGTCTTGAAACATCAACAGTGTTTAAACGCTATTTAGATATAACAATTATTTTACAAAGGCTACTTTTAACATGAGCCGGCCACCCACAGTGTTGACGAGAGAAAATGGCATGCAAGCCACCCAGTGAGACTGATGTAATTTTTTCATCTTTGCTTAAATTATAGTCACTAGACCAGATAATGTAGAAAGTTTTACAGGCAGCCATCAAAAGGGATAGAAACATTCACTTTTTTTCTGGTAAATTAAAGATAAGTCACAAGTTGGGGTGAAATTAACATATTTGACACATCTTTATTATGAGAAGGAAAAGCAAGGACTTTTTTTGGTAGGGTTTAACTCTGAAACATGCCCATCCAATTTTAAAGACTAAATGCTCTTAAATGTAACAAGTAAATGTTTGAATATTTTATTATTTGAATAGCTTAATGCAGAATTTGTCAGTCCTTGGAATCATTCTCACATTCCTGCTTGAAACCATACAATGTTGCTCAAAATCATGGAATTTGATACAGAATAGTATCAGAATAGGTGATGTGACTAATGGTTTAAATCATTATTTTAATGAAACGTCCTAATGGAGTTCTTCGGTGAAAAGAAATAAAAAGTCTCTTTCAGATATATTTTGCTCAAATGTCACAATATTGGTGCTTTTAAGTACTCAGTGAATTCTAAATTGCACTGTTTGTATCAATAAAATTAAATTCATGCTTATTTCATTGTGTTCTGTTACAAAAGGAGAATATTAGTAATGATCAAATTGCCTACAAGACATAGGTGGAACCATATAATTCAGTTCTGTAACCAAAGGAAACTCTAAAGTTACACAATGAATCAAGCATTTGCTGCAGGAATGGAAGTTGTTGTAAATGCACTTTGGTTTCTACCGCGCAAAAAATCTAAGCAACGAGTAGTAAATATTGTTTCAGAATATTTATAAGCCAAAACATTTCTAATATAAACACTTACCATTGTTGATGTATGTTTAATTTGTATTAAAAGCTTGACAAATTTTTGATTAAATATCTACTTCTTTGTCTCCTTTTCTTAAAAGGGGCGAGTAATACCGCAGATACATTGTTCCAAGAAGTTTTGGGCCGCAAAGACAAGGCTGATTCAACAAGAAATGCCTTAAATGTTTTACAGCGCTTCAAATTTCTTTTCAATCTTCCATTAAATATTGAAAGAAACATTCAAAAGGTACTAACATTACAAAATGCAAGTTAAAGCGTTTTGCCCCAAATTTCCAGTACAAATTTCTTAAAACTTGTGTTTTGTTTTATGTTTTTAAGGGAGATTATGATGTTGTCATTAATGACTATGAAAAAGCGAAGTCACTATTTGGAAAGACTGAAGTTCAAGTCTTCAAAAAATGTGAGTTTGGCATTTTGTTAAACTTGATTTTAATTTTAGTAGGGAAGATTAATAATATGAGAGCCAACTCAGAATTCCTATCTTTGCTGAGTAGTTTTATCTTCTGCTTATATAGTATTTGTAGCATTTGAAATACTTTCTTAAACTGTGTATGGCAATGCTTCTGCCTTGGAAATATTTTGTACTGTGCATAACAAGACTTGAAGCTGGTAATTTTCAGGTTATGTTTCATAAAGTAGATTGGATTTGTGGATGTGTTTTTAATGAGTTCAAAAATTGCAGTTTGCAGTTTATAAAATAGTTTAATGCATATTTGCATTGGGATAAAGCTAAAACTGAAATTTCTTAGTCTCAAAACAGACAAAGAGCTCTTGTTATTCTGAAAGTACAGTATGTATTTCCAGATTGATCAATTAATAGTTACATGGACATTGAAATGAATTGAATTATACTATAAATTAAAATTTTCTGATTAAAAGATCAGAGAAATTTAGGAAGACTTGAGAGCCAACAAATTCAAATATAAGACAATGATAGAATAGTGATACTGGAGTAATTTCTTATAGTTTGTTCATTCGAATTATAAAGGTTATAAAAATAATTTCATACTTTGGTAATTAATGGCATTTATTCTAGGGTTGATTATGGTGCTGTGTTTTAAATTGTAGATTATGCTGAAGTTGAAACACGAGTTGAAGCATTAAGAAAACTTCTTCTGGATAAATTACTTGAGACACCATCAACATTACATGACCAAAAACGCTACATAAGGTTACCTTTTTTATTTTAAAAAAATATTCTTTATATAGGCATTATATAAACATTTCCTTGGTATTATATGAGAAAACATCCTAGTAAAGAACAATTAGATTTACTGTATATTTTGTATCCAGAATACTTTTCTGCAAACCGAAAGGTTCTTTTTATTAATATTGTAAAGAGAACCAACAACAGCACAAGCCTTCCATTTCAAAGAAGCAGTTGAGTTGGCAATTTTAGCTTTTTTTTCTTATTCATTCTCAGACTATAGCACTACCTCATACATTGCTTTCAACACTATAAGCAGTTTTTATTTTATTCATTTCTGCAGATTTTGAGCAGTTTCTAGAGGCTGTACTACATTACACTTTATTTTATTTTTATTTTATTTTTATTTGATTTTTATTTGATTTATATGCCGCCCTTCTCCGGAGACTCAGGGTGGCTTACAGTGCGTTAAGCAATAGCCTTCATACTTTTGTATATTTATACAAAGTCAGCTTATTGCCCCCACAATCTGGGTCCTCATTTTACCCACCTTAGAAAGGATGGAAGGCTGAGTCAACCTTGAGCCTGGTGGGATTCGAACTTGCAGTAATTGCAAGCAGCAGATGTTAATAGATGTTAATAACAGGGTGCTTTAAACCACTGTACTACAGGCTCTGTAGAATTTCAGTATCTGTGCATGTAGGGTATGGTTCACTGCTCCATTATCCTATATAAAATAGAAATAACATTTTTATGTTTAAACAGTTTAAAAGAATTTGGAGAAAATCATTTTTGAAAATGTGCTAAATTTTGAAAGGTTTGAGAACTTGTCTCACTGATATAATGCATTCCTTTAATATGAGCCAGACTGGAGTCATTGTTTGTTCTGTGAAAGTATAGAGCATTTGAATGATATTTTCTACTTCGGTCAGTTATTCAGTGCATCTCCTGGTATGGGAAAAGAAAGGGACATTCTGGTCTTTTGGTCTTTATCTATCCCTACTCTTCTGGTCTTTATCCTATTATTAAAAAGAATAATGAAGTATGGATTACTGCATTAATCAATGTCTCATTGCCATTTAACCTGTATACTTCTTCATGCTGGGAAATCCTAATTCTAAGAAAGCATGTAAAAGCCAATAATAGGTTTGCCAGAGGAGATAATATTTAAAACCATTGCAGCAGAAGTGGGAATTTGTATGAAGTTTGAACTATAAGACCTTCTGAAGCACTTTTGTGTATACCTCATCCCATATATCCTGAAACCTCTTTATATTTTAATATAGCTGACAGCTCAGAATATACACTTTCATGCTGTCCTTCTCAAAATACATACTGTAAGGAATATTGTAGAAACCAATGCTGATTTATTTGAAATTCATCCCCTATATACATTACAAAATCTGCCGAACACCAGCTAACCTTTTTTATAGTCAAAATCTGTCCCTAAAGAAAGCTGTTTCTTCACTTTTCAAAGCTATAAGGACTAATATTGCTATATAAAGTCCAAATTGAGCATTATTCTCTCTTAAAAATCTAAATCACAAAAGTTTTGACTTAATAGTCTATTTATGGATCTTTCCTTCAATTATGTACATGTAGGACAGATTCCCTGTGCCTGACTTGATTTCAAAAAAGGGGAGCTTTGCTTAGTAGTATACAGGTAGTTCTCGACTTAATAACCACAATTGAACACAAAATTTCCATGGGTAAGCAAGTGAGCTTTGTCCTGTTTTATGACTTTTTTTGTTCTTAAGAAAATCATTACAGTTGTTAAGTGAATCATGCAGTCGTTAAGCAAATCTGGCTTCCCACGTTGACTTTCCTTGTTGGAAGCCAGCTAGGAAGGTTACAAATGATGATACATAACTGCGGGATAATGTGGCTGTCATAAATACATGCCAGTTGCTTAGTGCCCGAATTTTGATCATGTGACCATAGGGATGCTGCAACAATCCTAACTGTGAAAACTGCTCATAAGTTGCGCTGTTGAAACTTCTAACAAATGGCTGCAAATTGAGGACTAGTTTTGAATCTCAGTTTCAGGCAACTCCAGTAGAGGAGTAAAAGAACTACTGTACTTTAGAATAAGTACTGAATAGATGATCAAAAAGTTTGATCTGGTATAAAGTATATTCTATTGTTGCTCTTTTAGGTAAAGTATCTGAAGAATGAAATCAAATAAAAACAACAAGACTAAAATAAACAAATGAGTAGATCTGTGCAACATTTCCCTGAAATGTCTCAAACAGGTCAAATATAAATTTGATTTTGGAATAAAAATTTGGCCCTAAGATTTTATTTTATTTTATTTGTATTGGAGCAGTGGAAAATAGACAGTTAACATCTTTAGAAAGGAGGTGGAACATTCAGGAAATTGCAAACAATTTAACCTATTGTCTCTTTCAATTGTGGAAAGGATTATTGAAAACAATAAAAGCATTTAGGAGTGCTACTGAGGTGCTGAACTAAAATGCAACCTGCAATGGTAATTCTTGTCTGACTATGCCTTTAGACTAGAGTATCAACAGGTAAATGAAAGCAAACAATTATTTAATTCTCGGATTCTTAAAAAAGCTCTTGAAAAAAGTGTGTCACTAAGCTCAGTAATCATGAAGTATTTGATTGAAATTGACTGAAACAAAAAGTTCAAATAAAGTTCTTAGTTGAGACAGATCAGACGTTTGGTTCCTCCCAAATTGGAACAAGTGCTTCCTTGGCTAGTTTATAAGTTATCTGGAATTAGGATGAATTGTGGGTTTGCTGAGAGTGATTTAGAGTGATGAAGTACAAAGCAGTTGCAAAAAAGATATCGTGAATGAATATACAACATTATAGCAGATGGAGTTCAGTCAGAATTCCAAAGCAATCCTTACTGGCACAAATACAGTGTTTTTATCTTCATATTAATTCATATATCTGAAGAAAGAAATATGATAGCAAGTTTTGAAAACACTTGGTATAGAGAAATCTCAAAGAGAAGAAAATAGTAACTGTTTTTGTATACAGTTCTGTACAAATCAAAGCCAAAAACTGCCAACAATTGCAGTTGCTGTATTTGAAAACTGTATTTGGAATTGTAAAGAGTAATCTTTTTTTTCCATTGCAAAAATGGTAGCTATGATAAATGCCAAGAGCTGACAAGTAAGACTTGCACATTCCAGAAATTGGTGCCATAGTAGACATGCCTAGACATAAAGTATGCCAGAAATCAAACTGGATTGTGGTTGCTTCCTTACAACCAATTTAATATTGGGGGCATAACAGCTATTTCATTTATTTCCGGAAGTATTTCAGGTTACTTCTATGCAGATGGTCACATTTTCAAGTTAAGGAAATGTAGCCCTCCATAATATTTCTTTTATAAGACTACCTTGGGGCCCCATGCATATGTGCCCACATGCAGCCTTATAAAATGTTATAAATATTTTGTACCCATCCTTGGGAATAATAATTATATGGGCATCTGAGTCTTTGCAGTCTTTCAGTTTTCCATTTATTTACTTGTTTTTAATTTTAAAAATCTAAAAAATCTTTATGAACGTGTTAGTTCCAAAATTGTGATTACATATGTGAAGTTGAATTGTTAAGAAAAGGACAATGGGGAGGACATGGATTAACAGGATCAAAGAAATGTTTCGAATATTCTAGAAAGAGCTATGGGCTATTGCTAAAACTAGTCAAAATAGTATGCATTTGCCTATGAAGCCAGTAAGCAATGGGATGGACTCGATGACACCTAACTTAAGAGATAGTGGTAGAAAGAAATTTGCTTACTTTTTTTTTTTTTTTACAATCTTGAATGAACTGGAGAAAAGAATTGACAGAAATTCATGCAACCAGTGAAACAATTTGCTTGTTTTATTTCTCTAACATCAACTCCCCTTGGAGCTCCGATTAGCGTCTGACCTTGGCACCTTCCATTGTGAATTAAAAACTTGGCTTTTCAAATCCCTCGACCTGGACTGATGATGGGGTTTTAAGGGTTAATTTTAAATTTTTTAGATTTTAGTTTTATTTTATATTGTGGCTTGTGTTTTATTGTTGTGAGCCACTCTGAGTCCATTGTGAGATAGGGCGGCATATAAGCCGAATAAAATAAATAAATATATAAATAAACATTAGTCATGATTACTAGTTTACATAATAGAAAAGGGGGAGGGAGTGGTTAGTTCTGATGTCCGAGTACACCTCCAATATAGGCAAGAGATGCCTTCATGACTTGTGGGTAATTTCCCAAAAGCATCTGCTTAAAGTTTTTGTTTTTGTGTTCTAAAGTTTTTTAGAGCCTCATTTAGATGAAATGCATTGCTTAGAAAAATACTAACTTATTAAGAATGCAAAATCAGCATCAGTCTAAACTGACAATTTGCTTCCCTAAGAGGTACGATTTAACATGGGGAGAGATTACAGTTCAATTACATCAGGATTTGAAGGAACGTTGAATAACGAATAATAAAAAGGCGAGAGGGTAATGGCATAGGTATAATTTATTGCTAATACAGTCATGTGGAACTGTAAGCGCTTCTTTATTAAGGATCACAGGATTACTTGAAGATTCATATATTGGCCTTTCATTGTCTGTGACTGTATATAAAGCAGCGAGGATGAGACAAACAGTGCCATCTCTTGTAACTCGTAACCAGTTTGAGGAATTTACTTGCTTCAGATCCAATAGTAATTGATGAGCAGCAGCACTCATAAATTCTATCACCACATTTAGTGATCTCTTATATGACTGTATGCAAAATTGTCTGGATTAAACAGTTCTTGGTGAAAGATCACTTATTTGGCCTTCCTAACATTCAGATTTGGAGATGTATGCTTGTTTTTCCAACAAAGAATACAATTTGCTCAGGTAACCATCTGAATGAGGGTGCTATGTATAATTTTTTCTCCCATGTCATCTTTCAAAAATGGTTAATGAATAAATCTTCTGTTGATAAACACTTTCTAACATCCGAATGAACTGGAGCTGCTCCAGGAGCTTGAAAGTGAGTTGGGGCCTTCTCCATTTTTATAAAATATAGAAATGAAGTGGTGCTAAGGCAGAGCAGACAGTAGATTCAATTGTTACTCTGTGCTATTTAACAGCATAGGTTATAACTATGCCTCTTTTTCTATCTTTAAAGGGTTAAATACATCAGTTTGTATTGACTTTTTAGCTTTTGCAAAGACAAAATCTTGAATATGTGCCAATCTTGAATGAACATGGTCTGACTTAACTATATTAAATAATGCCAAAGCCTTCAAACCACATAGAATGAGGGGACTTAATGAGGCTTAAATGATTAATATTGCCTTGATATGTTACGAGGATATGTCACATAAGCCCCTCCTATGCTAAAACATTACTATCCATTGGTAATACGGGTTGTCATTAGTTTAGGTCCCACTGGCTGCTCTGATGAACATTGTAAACATGGCATGCAATATTAAGAGACCCATAATAAACACAGCAGGTCTGGGTCTGATTAGCGCCTAGGTGGAAGCATAAGCCAGAACTCCCATCTGCATCAGCTTCCATTCCATGGAAGAAAGGCAGGATATAAATCTAATAAACAACTGCACTAGGATAAGGATGTGAAAACTACTTTACTCTTGGAAAACAGCATACTGGTACACTTGCCAATTGAACTGTTGGAACAGTTTCCATGTCACAAAGAAAAGATATATCTAATTTAACTTTAAAAAAACAAGTTCATGAAATGATGGGGCTTGTTTTCATAGCTATAAAAGGCACTGCCTGCTTTTTGGGTGCTATTTTTTAAATGTGACCCTGACAAACACTGGATAATGAAGGTCACACAACTCGCATTTCAACTATGTTTCCCTAACTACAGTATGTGCAGCTCTAAATGTGGAAACTTATTTCTGAATGCAAAAATTAGATAAAATACTCAGACATTAAAAATTAATCACACTTTGTGAAGAAACAATTTCAGATTTTTGGCTGTCTTTCTAAAGGAGTATCAGAAGTGAAAGGAGGAAAGAAAAACAAAGTTCCTAATAATTAGGGAGTAATCTCAGTAAAACCTAATCATAAGTCTTATCCATTAAAAAAATCTGTTTCCACTTTTTATCCACCCTTACCCCCAATGTATCAAAATAATGAAATGGAAATGGCAGATTAAGTAGGCTTATGCAAATTCATATTAAGAAGCCAGAAAGAGTTTAAAACAGTGCAATTTAGCAAAATAAAATAAATGAGAGAGAAGCATATTTGTAGTACAAGATACATAAGAAATTTAAAATGTTTGAATTTTTAAATCCAAGTTATTTGAGTAGCAAATTATGAAAACACCTACCAAGTATTCTGATCAGTTCCAACTGCCTATATACAAGCAGTTCTTGATTTACAACCATTCGTTTAATGACCATTCAAAGTTATAACAGCACTTGAAAAAGCAACTTATGATTGTTTTTCACACTTACAACCATTACAACATCCCCATGATCACGTGATCAAAATTTGGACGCTTGGCAGCTGGCATGTATTTTTGATGATTTCAGTGTCCTGGGGTCATGTGATCACTTTGTGCGACCTTCTACCTAGCAAAAGCCAAGGGGGAAGCCAGATTCACTCATCCATCATGTTATTAATTTCACAACTGCAGTGATCCACTTAAAGTTCGCAAAATGAGGCAACTGTCTTGCTTAGCAATGGAAATTTTGGGCTCAATTGTGCTCATAAGTTGAGGACTACTTGTACCTTATTTTTGATATAGAGAAGTTAAATAGAACAGTTTTCAAAATGACTCATGGACTCCAAATGGGACCGAGCTGTGAATAAATATTCATAGATTTTCACTGTTGTTATGCATCAGCTTATGTATAATTAGAAGATGACACCCCAGATAAATTGCTGGAAGCATATTTAAATAAGTGCTCGTATTAGTAATTTCCAAATAATAGTCACTTTAATTTGTTGCAGCAAAAACTGTAAAGGGCCTTGTAGTCCTTTAAAAGGTCAGCAAATTTATTCAGGCTTAAGGTTTTATGGGCTAGAAGCTCAGTTCATTAAGGTTTGACCTAAACTACATGTAGATAGATTGCATGGTATTTTGCAATGGTGAAGTTGAGGGCAATTCAGCACAGAAACTGCAAACAACGTTCACACAAAATAATTGTTTATGTTGCATAAACATTTCGGAATTGATAGCAACAAATTTAAAATGACTAAATATCTCTGGTAGTTATCATACCAGTTATCATAGTGAAAATTAACTTTTTACTATCAGGCACTATTTTTGGAATGATTGCTATTAATTATATAATGTTTATACTTTCTATTATTCACTTATCCTTGTTCCCAACTTCTGTTGTCTCTGACCATATTTTTTACATACATAAATATATCTCCTGTGAATAGCATTTTGGGAATCTGCAATGGGATTCTTTGATTAAGAAACAATTTTCAGCTAGCAAATTTTATGGGAAAACATGCTACCAGATTTTTTATTTTTGGTTATAGTAGACTAATACAACACTCTTTCTACAATATAAATTTAGGTATCCCTCAAACTAGTCTTGGGTTCTGGTGACTTCATGGGAACATCCATGAAGTGTCATTCAGTGGTTTTCAATTATTCTTTTCAAGTCTTTTCTTTCAACTTTCTAGTCCAGTGATGGCTAACCTTTTCCGGACCGAGTGCCCAAAGCACGCACATGTGCAAATGTGCGTGTGTGCGCCCAAACCACCCAAATACAATGTGCGTGTGGGCCCCATGCATGTACACATACCCCTGCACACACCCACCTCCCATGCATGTGCCCCGCCCCCTGTGCATGTATGCCCCCACCTCCCATGCATGCACCCCGCCCCCACACATGCGCACGTGCCCCCCTCGCATGAGCCCCACCCCCTGCGCATGCACAGCAGAGACCTGAAGACCAGCTGGCTGGTGGGAGGCACGCACGCATGTGTGGCATAGCTAAACTGGGGAGATGGCTTGTGTGCCATCAGAGAGGGCGCTACGTGCCACCTCTGGCATGCATGCCATAGGTTCATTATCACGGTCCTAGTCTAATCTACAACCTTGGAATTTCTTGTGCTCTCCCAAGTACTGGAAAATTCTGACCCTGAGTACCTTTTTTATCCCTGCTTATTTAGATTAACCAGAGGCTTCTATTTAATTGGGATTAACATAAAATAGTGTTAATAAATAATAAATGAAATCTTAACCCATACTTAATCTTTAGAGTAGTGTTTCTAAAAACAATTTTATACTGATTTTCCAAGAAGCTCAGTTGAATTTAGCAGGAGCTAGGAAACACATAGAGGAAAGGCCTACCATATGTTGCATTCCAAACTTCCTTTCTTCAAAATTACAATGTTATAGATACCTTTCGGACCTCCATGCAGAGGGAGACCCAGCTTGGCAATGCATTGGTGCCCAACATAAATGGATTCTGCAGCTTATGCACAACTGTAAAGAGAGCTACATTAAAGAACAAAAAGGTAATTATATTTCTGTTTAGGGAAGTATCTGATCTTACAGTGCAACATTTCTCTTCATTCAGTGTAATTTTTTTTTAACTGTAACATTTTAATCATGGTTTGCATTTGAACTGAACTTTACAATGTTTTTATGTTTCCTTTCAAACCGGTACGTCTTGCAACCTTAATTATTTTTATCATTAAGATCATTCAAAGTAAAGTTTACCACTAGAAGAAAGGAATTGGATCTCTCTGTATGAGAAGCAGCCTGAGAAGTTTTCCACTGCTGTTTCTCTTACCTTTCTCTTCCTTCTACTGAAAAAGACGAGCAGTGATAAAGAGATTGTGTGTATCAGTTCCTTCTTTTGTGTTCACCTTCAGGCTTCAGTTCCTAAATACTGTTGCTAGAAAGTGAATTTGACTTATTGCGGTGTACATGAAGTTTATCATTTGATAATAGAGTTAATTAATGAAAAATATATCTTCATTGAAATAGGCTTTATCTAAGTGTCTAAAATGAAACTGTGAACAATTGTGCAATAATGAAAGCTGAATCTGTTTTAATTTCGTATCTTGATAAGTCAGCATGTTCTATTTGCATCTCCTGCCCCCCCCCCCCTTATGCAGGAAAGGGGTTTTTTTTCATTGTTTTCAATCTAACGAACAAACCCCACCCCCATTTGTGTTTGAACCCCTGGTTTCAGTGTTCAGAAAATCTATCAAATGCATTTCTTTCGCCAGACTTTTAATGGATTATAAAAATATTATGGCTCAATTTATTGTTAGTTTTTACTAGATTCTTTTATTTATGGTTATTATGTTTGTTTTTTGTTCTTTTTTTTTTTTTGCCTCCTTAAATATTTACCAGAGTGGAATAATGAGGTATTACTGTATTTATCGGCGTATAACACGCAC
>WNWU01000003.1:1066354-1081375 GCA_012654045.1 Ptyas mucosa
GGCTGCTCCAGGAGCAGCCTGAGACTTTGCTTTCCCCACCGGTAGGCCTCCATGAGTTTTATTTGAAATTTAAGTTTTTTTCCTGAAATTTCCCTCTTAAAATGAAGGTGCGTGTTATATGCCTGTGCGTGTTATACGCCGATAAATACGGTAAATAAGTGGACAACCTGCAGCTTTTGCGACTTACACCAGAACTCTAAAATACACAGGGAGGGGACAGGATTGAGTGCACAGGTACATGAGGGGTTTTTTGTGGGTGAAAACAACAAGTGTGAAAACAACATATCAACAATTATACTAACTAGGAAGGGTTTACACTACATTAAGCCATCATGTGACTTGATTCCAGCATAATGGATTTATAAAGCCATCAACTAGTGTTGTACATAATTTTTTTCTTGGAATGAATCTACATATTATGTTAAGTTTAAAACAAACTGAATTACAATAACCATAAGAATACTGTCAGACAGAATTCCCCACGCTGACTAATGTGATAAAACTACTTCTTCCAGTTTGGGAAGAATTATAATATGATGTGGCTGCTTGGTCTGTAATTTTTGTTGTTTTCATTTTTCTACTGGTAATAGAATAAGTAAAAAGGTCTTCAGGTTAGCTCCTCCTGATTTGTATATTATTATAAACATGTGGCTAGAAGGGCTGTACAATTTAGATAAATAGTTGGTGAGATTATTTGTCAAGAAAACTTGAGTTAATCCTATTATTAATTATGAAGGAAAATCATAATTCCTTTACAGTGTGTTGCATACTTTTGTATTGCATACTTCTTTTTTAAAAGGTAGGCAAATTTTTCAGTCCTTCTACTTAAAAAAAGCTTTATATGAAATTACTAATAGTTATACCTAAGGACTAGATAATCAGAATACAATATGACCTTTTCTTGTCTTATGCAACATTTATAGTCACCTTGCAATGTATGGTATATTTTTATTTGATCAGATAGACCAACAGGGTCTGTGTTTAAAAAAAGCTTTTAAAATTTGTTATCCTAGCAGCTGGTTCTGTTGTCTTTGTATAGTGTGCATATGGAGGAAGCGCTTTTACAGCTGTGGGGTATTTTATGTCTAACCCCTATCCCCCACTTCTAATAATAATAATAATATAAGAATATTTTTGTAATACCTTATGATAAGAAAAGCCTTGGCATGGTATCAAAAAACATGTTAATTATTAAAATGATTGGCAAAGCTGGTAAGTCTTCATCAATTTAGCATAATTTTAAAGATTCTTGAGATGATCGTTTCTTTTTTTTAATTTCATTTTAAAAACAATATGAACCTCACCATGACTGCATCAGTATAAATCTGTGCACTATGAATGTTAAATACATAATAAAGGGAAAGCTAGGGAAACTCCTGTACATCTTAACTAGGAATTTTGTCTTGAACTCTGTGAAGAAATACCTCCCTAAATCCTGTTTAAATTAATCCGGTTCCAACTACTATGTAGATCATGCAAATATTAAGACAAGTATTCAGATTTATATTTGAAGTTATATATATATTTAACATGTATAACTTCACATGTTAAATGTGATAAATGGTTCCATTTCAAAACTGGTAAAATTTGCTTCTCCACTGGCATCAAACAAACATGAAATCATACACTTATTACAACGTTTGTAAATGCTCTTAGCAGTAATTGCAGTTGGATTCAGAATATTTTCTCATCTCTTACAGATTGGAAACAGGAGGAAAAAATTAATGTGCTGAGCAACTAGATCTTATTTTCTAATCAAACGATATCATTTGGTCCCAACACATTTGGAGGGGGCCAGGTTGGGGAAGAATATTGTGGTTCCTATCTTCTACCCCATCTTTGAGAAGCAAACCCAAAGAATTGGCTTCTTTCACATCAAAAATGTTATTTTCCCAGTGCAATTTAAAGATTCCCAATCAGATCTGAATGAATAAATAGGAAGGCTTGTTTGCCACTATATTATTCACTTAAAGCATTAAGAGAAGCAATTGAGAAGCAACATAAATATTAAGAATAGGCTTTATTTCCTCCTTTCATAAAAAAATCTCATGATTTTTTTAAAAATTCCTTTATTACTACAGATACTTTTAAGACATTGGATTGATACAAATTTATTTATAATTAACACAGAATGTCTTAAATGTAGATTCATTTAATTCTTGGGTGGGAGCATTTCCAGTGATGTAACTTAATCTGAAGCAATACAGTTTGTTCAATATAAAAATGAAATTTATATTTTAAATATATGTTAAAAGTTTTTTTTTAATGGAAATAATCCTTAATAATAGCAGCAAACAGCATAGTGAGACTTAAGTAGCCCTTTTAGTGTGCATTTTTAATATCTATCAATGTTCTCTTTTAGGTTTTAAACAATACAGGGTTATAGAGATATTTTAAATTATATATATATATATATATATATATATATATATATATATATATGATACAGGGTAGGGAAACAGCATTTTAAAATGTATTATTGCTTCAGATTAATTTTAACGGAACCTCCTTAATTTCTTGCTTCTGAAAATTGAAAGTCTTCCATTTGAAAGGAATCCTATCCTACTATTGTTGATGTAGACTTTAGGCACTGCCTATTTGGTCAACAAGCAACAGTGGGTGGTCAGGCTGCAGCATGGGACAAGGGCCTGCTGTGCTCAAGAAAAAATGTTCAGAGGTGTTTAAAAGCAGTAAGGAAGTCTGCCACCCTTTAGAGAATCCAGCAGCTACAGATCAGTTTTTCTTCTTTGTATTATACCCTCTGTGAATGCTCAGGATATGGTGCACAAAGAGTAAATATTGTGATTTTTCCTATCATTTTAATAGATAATTTAATATTATTGGAATGGAAAATTATTCTGCATTTATTTAATGGAAAATAAATTTTCCATAAAAATCATAGAGCTCCATTACATAACAATACATTATCTAATACTGCGATGGTATTTTCTTTTTATCTGATGGGTTTTTCCTCATTTAAATGAAGATATTCAAACCAGACTATCACATAATGGAAACAAAATGTAATAACTTCTTTTAACGAATGGCAGATAGTATCTCTTAATATTAAACCTTATTCATCAGCTCTCTCCAACCACTTTCAACTGTCTCATTTCAATACATGATAAGACTGCTTCATTTTAATGAAAAATAAATGCAAGCTAAAAAGTTCTGGGGGGAAATGATTGTGCAATCCTTCTTTTAACACTAGAAGCACATGGTAAAACTACTTTTAATTAACATATTAGTAAATACAATCAAACCTCTTTTAGAGATAGTGGCAATGTTAATCACAATTTTTAAATTTGTCCCTATTAAAATAACCTATTAAGTCAATCTGCATGTTACATTCAGAGATGTTATCATGTGTTTATTTTTCCAACACAGCTATGACTTTGCATAGCTAATAGCTCTACATTGGTTGAAAATTGCAATCTCAATAAATGTCATTGTAAGTAATATAACAAAGTGTTAAAAAGAAATTATATCAAGGTTTCTATTCACATTTCTTAAAATCGTCTTGATTAGAGCATTGTTTGTAGACATACATTCTTCTTAATTTTACATCTGTGCTCGATTACATTAAGGTATCGTGAATACATTTTTATATAAACATAGCAAGGTAGGAATATTCCACCCAGAGTGAATATCATACATTTTTGCATATATTATAATTGCCAAGGTTTTCCTTTTGTTTATGTCTAGAACATCTTGTATGGTTCATCCCAATAATCTCTTACAAAGTAGTGGGGGGGGGGAACCAATGTTTCATCTATATTCAGTGCTTTAAAAAATACTCCACTTTTACTTGTTTTGAGAGGGAGAGGGAGGGAGGGGGAGAGAGAGAGAGAGAGGGAGAGGGAGAGCGCTGTTTTAGGAGCAATTTGTGCAGTAACTCTTTCTTTCCACATTTGTTTTATATATATATATATATATATATATATATATATATATAGTCCTGAAGCGCTATCTTCTGGACAACTTGGGGGGGAAAAAATCAGCTTTGCTAATGCACTCCAGATGTTCATTAGTCCTGAGGGTATATGTGCTTGTTGTACTTCCCTGCTTCTGTGTTGTACTTTCTTGTAATGCTAGACAACCAATTAAGAAATTAGTTTCATGTTAAACTTTCTTTTCCTGATACCACAGCGAGCTGATGATGTGGTTTCTGGTGGAACAAGGGAGTATTCTTTGCCCTGTTTTTTGTTACTAATGAATAAACAAACCATTGGGGGGTTTTGTTTTTGGTTTTTACTGCCAGCATAACCATTGACTGGATTCATACTCTCCTCCTGTTAGTATGGCATCATACTAACATATTAATGTCATAGTATGACATTATTTCAAATGACTCTGAAGAAACAATCACATTTTGAACTGGGTTTTTTTTTCTCCCTAAAATTACTACATCTCTATATTAAATTTATTTATTTTTGAACTCTTAATCATAAGAAATAAACATAAGAAATAGGTTCATGTAACATACAAATGAAGTTTTATGAGGTGCACTAGACAACACATCCATTTTAAAATCAGTCGCGTGCAATCTTGTTCTTTCATCTAAACTACTTAACTTCTTAGAAGCTTAATGAAAAAAAAAGCCTTTTTGAAAGCTTCTATTGAATTGGGTGCTTTATTTTTAATGAGAATATGCAAAGGGCATGTATGTGTAATGTATGAAATAGTGTGTTTCAATTGGAAAAACCCTTGCCAACTGAATAATTTTGTTTTGTCTTGTTAGCTTTTTTCAACAATTTCAGGAAATTTACAGATTATTTGGCTAAGCTTTTGCATACTGAGCCAAACCATATATATGTAAAGTGAATGATTCAAATTATTTAGAATTTCAGTGAGGTTTCTAGAATACCTATGTGAATTCTGGGTTGAAGGGAAAAGCTATAATTAGTATGCTTTCCTTTTTTGTTTGTTTGAGTTGGTTTTCCTGTTTAAGAGAGGTTAGGTTAACGCTAATTTAATTAGTTTAAAAATCATTCTGCAAATATTGGTTGGCTGGCCAAACTCTCAATAAATACATCTGTAGGGGTAGATGTATTTTCCAAATTATTTTCCAGATTATTCTCTTTTATTTTTTTCCTTTACATATTTGGGGCTGTTTTCTCTTGACTTTTCCTTTATTCAGTGTTACTATTAACCATAAAATCCAACTGTTTTATGTGTATGTAGTATTACATGCATATTAGTAATATTTGAATTAATTAAAGGGACACTTTGATTAAATACTTATACTTTGAATATTATAAATTCACTCAGTCAACCCCAATGAAAAATGAAATTTCCTCCTCTGAATGACTAGACTAGAGCATATTAAAAAATCTGTTAGTGTCTTAAATTTTCCCTCAAAGCTAAGGCTTCATATGCCTGATAGAGAGAGTCAGAGAGTTTCTGTACAAGTTTACTTGTTGGCAGAAAATGTACATCCAGCCAAGGAATCTTTTAGATGTGATATGGTACATATGTATTTCATTCATGTCTTTATAAATATATAAAGCAAGGATGGGTTTTTTTTACTTCATTAAATAGAGCATGAAGTCCTGAACCATCTTTTACTTTATCTTGCTACAAATACTAGTTTTCTAGGTTCGGCTGTGATACCAAAGCAGGATTGGAAGAAAATTATATAAAGTGGTACCGAGTAGTATGAGTAGGTGATGAAGAGTGGTGTTTCACTCTATTTAATGCATACAAAAGATGAAAAGACAGTCCTAGACGTATGAATAAATGTTCATGCAATTCCATCACTTCCCGTTCCAGATGTTTCTGCATATACATGTATAATGTCTTGTTACAGAACAAAAGGACAGGAACATCTGTGTTGAGGTAAAAGTTTTTTAAATTATTTCTAATACATTTCAAAATATACTGTCCTACAAATTATTAACAAAGGAAATTAAAATATAAATAATACCGACATTCTTCAGTATCAAGTGTACATGAGCACATGTGTAACTACATGCCAATCTAAAGCAATTTAAAATATTTGAATAATCCAAGGAGCCCACATTGCTGATATTTAAGGCTTTATGAAACTTAAATCTTTCATGTTCTCTTCAAAACAGACCTATCAAAACTTTAGAGATGACTCTTCCAACATTTAGTTCTCTTTTGCCAAAACAAATTTACAAAAGAACTTGAAACACTTCATATTGAAGTCTTCAAATTTTCATTACCACTGTACTCAGTTTACCTTTTGATGGACAGGGAAAAATCCAACCTGTTAAAGAAAACAGTATTGTTTCAGTGTATTAAAGCAGGAGCTGCTTTAATTTGATGAGATTGGTAAATAGACTTTCAATTTCCAAATCTTGATTCTCACTTTCTTAGAAATATTAATCCCCATGGTTTCATTGATACTTCTGTACTTATAGCCAAAATTTACATATTCAACAGACACTTTTTTTGATTCATAAAGAACACTCCTAAATTGCAAAGCTGTTTTTTCAAATGGCTACAAGTTTATTGGACCCAGGCTCAGAGACTGGTTTCACGTTGGCCAACGTGTTGAATTTTAGCTGCTTCTCTTTCATATCTTTATTGAATAAGATGTGGTTCAGCTTTGAAGAACTATGCTACTAGTTTTGGAAAACCTTTTTTTACAATGTGCACTTATCTTCATTTTTGTGTGTGTGTGTGCTCAATGTAGCATAGAATCTTTAGTAAAGTAATATTCTGTTTTGTGTGTACCTAATCTCCCAGATATTATTCTAGGATATATGGAGTTCCCTCCCAGAGTTGGTGGAGCTAAAATTGTTGGACACGTTTTGAGAGAATTATGAATATAACAGACAAAAGGAGTGTCTTAAACTTTGCAGAGTCCTGATGTCAGATTGTATTCTGAGATGCACAGTACACATTTCTGGAATGAAAGGTGGTCCTTGGCCAAGTTATAGAGACAGATTACCCTAGCCTCTCCTCTTCTAAAATTTGGAAAGATTTGGTCATGGTACAAAGGATAGAACTCAGCAGAAATCCAAGGGGGACAGTTTTGGTAAAAAGCAGGATTTTCTGTCATCCCAGGAGCCTGCAAAATTGAAATCTCCAAGAAACTGGAAAATGTAGATAATTGAAGCAAACGAACATTGGCTTCAGGAAGCTTCTGTTTCTTTGAAAATAGATAAATGCATATACTAGTAGTCAGGAATTTGTTCAGTTTTTGATGTTACTTTGTGTTGAGCTCAATCTAATGTCTTTTATTTTTCTGTACAAATTATGGGATTGGGTACTTAATGTCCATCTACAGTCAAATCTCAGACTGTATTTATGAAGGTAGAATTTTTATTTAGAAACTTCTTGTAATCTGTAGTAATTTAATAATAATAACCTGCTAAGTATCCCTGTTAGAGATTTGGCAGAGAATGCATTATTTGTAGCACATTGGTGCCACCTTGTGGATTCTTTTACATTTTTCTTTTTTAACAAAATTTTTAGCTGGTGTTTTGGCTATAGCCTAGTCCTAGGTAGATATGTGCGGACAACTAATGTTTTAACTAAGGCAACGTCCTCCATGATTCATTGGGATTTAAGAACAAGGAGAGGAAATGCCCAGTGAGGCTTGAAAGAGGCTACTCTTTTAGGTAGATCAGATCAGGAAACAGACTCCATGGGGAAAACTTACAATGGATGGATGGATGGATGATTGAACTGAACTGAACTGAACTGAATTGAATTTCAGGACCCTGTCAAGAGTCTCTTCTGAACATTATCTTGCTTCCCAGGACTTAAGAAACTTTTCCGTTCTCTTTGCTTATATAACAGCTTGCTTATTTCCTTCAAGGCTGATTCTCCCTGGTTCCCTACAATCTGCAATTCATCTTTTTCCAAATTGGATGCTTTACATGTTGATATTTGCAGTTAGAAAATTACCTTTCATATTTTTTTTAAATAAAGCTTGATTTTGTTTGTCAGATACTGCTTTATCTTCCAAAGTGGTAGAAGGAAGCACTCCACTCACTATGTTCTGGCATTGTTGAAATTAGTTTCTTTTTTTTTCAATTTGGTCTTCTAATGGTCAGAAGGGCTGTACAGTTTGAAAGCCTTAACTCTCATATACTTGAGAGTTACAAATAGTAAGTAATATGGTGCCTAGAAGATAATTGGTAGCAGCAGAAGCTACCAAGCTACTGCCTCAAAGCAATAGGTAGAGGCACCAAACAGGCTTTGGAGAAAGAAGAGTTGAGACTTCCAGCCACCTACTATTTGGGCCTCAGCAATTTATTACAGGTAGTCCTCGACTTGCGACCACAATTTAGCCCAACATTTCTGTTGCTAAGTGAGACATTTATTAAGTGAATTTTGCCTCTTTATGACCTTTCATGCCACAGTTGTTAAGTGAATCACTGCACATATTAAATTAGTAACACCGTTGTTAAGTGAATCTGGCTTCCCCATTGGCTTTGCTTGCCAGAAGGTCACAAAAGGGGGATCACATGACCCCGGGTCATAAATGTGAGTCAATTGCCAAGCGTCTTGAATTATGATCACGTAGCCATGGGGATGCTACAATGGTTGTGTGAAAAATGGTCATAACTCACATTTTTCAGTGCCGTTGTCACTTCGAATAGTCACTAAATGAACTGTTGTAAGTTGAGGACTACCTGTACAGCACTCTGTAAAAAATCCAGTTCTCCACAGTTGAATTGATTTTTCTAGTTGGGGGGTGGGGGAGAGAGAAAAGATCAAAATAACTTCTACTTAAACATGCCCACAACATCCCTTCAAACTCTAAAAAATATTTTTTTTTAAAAAAACCAGGGGGGGATTTGATTTGATCCTATTTTCCATAACGATGTCACATTATTACCACCATACTCTTTTGTGGTCCTTGGGAAAGTCAAAAGCTCTTATTGTGGCCCCCAAAGAGACAAAAATGGCTCATTCAGTAATTCACTTTAACCTTGCTTTAAGCTACATTGATTGATATTTCAAGGAGTTCCTTGGCATCCATATCCCCTGTTTACATTATGGGGCTTTTTAAAGTACCATGTGCAAGAACACTTGTATTAGATTGGATCACCCAATTCAACTTCCAGTTTCCATTAAATCAGGCAAATGCTCATTAGAAATGGACAAGCAAGACTATGAAGACTTGACCTAACATAGAGAACAGTAAAGATTAAAGGGTTTAATGTTTGTTTCGTTTATTTTATATCACCTTGTGAAATTAAATTATGGAACTTTCATGCACAAGTATGTATGTTATACGGAGATATTATAGAATTACATCTTGAACATTTTAGTTATAATTTTTCCCCAATTCTTCCTGGCTATAAGAAAAGCACTCAAATATCAGCATATTAGGATATATTGGAGTTCCTGGTTTGGGATAATTATGTAGGGATATGTAAAGTCAATCCTGTTTGTTGTAATCAGTGGCAGAGGTACTACTCTTATCTTAATCTGTGGGGTTTTTTTTTTCATTTGGCAGATAATCTAACTCAAAACCGTGTGAACAATAAGGCTCTCACACTCTGTGCAGCCCTTTTGACAATTAGAAATTGAAAAATTGAAGCAATTTCAGCAGTACCAGAAGCATAGATTGTTAGATTATTTCTTGTGCATTTTAGTAACAGACTTTTTTTCTTTATTTATCTCAATTCTTGCTGATTGTAAGAAATTCAATCAAGTAGCATATTAAGATACATTAGAGTTCCTGAGCTGAGATATATTACTGTGTGTATGTATGTATGTATGATTAAACAAAACCAATCCTGTTTGTTGTAATCAGCTACAAGAATTACCTTGTTTCCCTGAAAATAAGACCCTGTCTTATTTTTTTTTTAAGTGCTTGGCCTTATTGCCATGCGCTCAAAAGCCCGATTGGGCTTATTATCAGGGGATGTCTTATTTTGGGGAAAACAAGGTATATACTTTTATCTGCAAGGTTTTTTTTGTTTAGTGGATAAGAGCAAATTACAAAAGCTAATACTGTGTATTACCGTATTTATCGGCGTATAACACGCACAGGCATATAACACTCACCTTCATTTTAAGAGGGAAATTTCAGGAAAAAACTACGCTCCGATGGCCGCGAGAATTAGACGTGAGGAAGGCGCGGGTTGCCAGTACTTGTTAATACTGTAAAAACATGGCTTCTTAACATTATATCGGCGTATAACACGCACACATCATTTGCCCCCTATTTTCAGGGGGAAAAAGTGCGTGTTATACGCCAATAAATACGGTAACTAACACCAGTAATTAATATACTCTCCCATTTAGTCAATCCATTGATACACAGTCCACTGCTCGATCTGGATGGTGAAGTTCGCCCATCTTCACTTGGCCATCTTAGCCGGAGTGCCTCGTTGAAAAGAGGCAGTAGCACTCAGTCCAGCCGTGATGAAAGTAAGTCCAGTTGTGATCGCATTACAGTTTTGTGTGTTGGATTTCCTTTCCTTTCCATTCTGCAAACCATGGAAGAATATTTGCTTTGCCGGTGTAATGCATTGGATAAAACTTTGAATTACTAATTAGGAGGTCGCCAGTTAAATGTCTGTTCTCATTATCTCATTATGTAGTCTTAATTCGACTGTATTTAAGTATATTGACATAAGATTTTTAAAGAGCAGTTAATTGGATTAATTTATTTTGAATCACAAATGTCAGTCAATTAAACTCTTACTATGAGCGCTTCCGTGATACTTAAATTTGCTAAGTGAAGCAGTGTGGTGCCAAGTTCTTATTTAACACTATTTAGCATATTTATTTCTGTAGCACTTATGAATTAACCACTCTTGATGTCAATCACAAACACAATTCCTCTAACAATTTTCTAGTAATGAATTTGTATCCTGTATTGTACCTTTTTCAGATTGGCGATTTAAAACTCCTCAGCAAGTAGCATTTGTCGAAAAGTTAACTAAGCTTGTAGTAAGCCAGCTTCCCAACTTCTGGAAACTTTGGATTTCTTATGTGAATGGAAGCTTATTTAGTGAGGTAAGAGTATTTGCATTTGGTATTTAAACGATATGCAGTTTATGGGGAATATAAAATAATGTTTGGCTTATTCAAATACCTGTTTGCTTAAATATCAAGTGTGATTTAATCTCTTGTCATAATTTTTTGCTAACAAACCAGGTGTTTAATTTTTTTGAAAACCTAAGGAAGAACCAACTGGTCAGAGAAGTTGGGGGGGAGGAATCATTCTTTGCCTTCTTGTGAACCTGTTTGATGCAGTAACTGAAATTTAGAGTAAGAAGGTGGGGGGGGAGGGTGTCTCAGGTTCAAACTTCTATAATCTTCACTAGGTGCCCATAATCCAATCAGCATCTCTTCACCTGTAATTGAATTGGAAATTCCAGGCAGATTGGGATATGAGAAGGAAAGTAGAATATAAATATATTATTGTTCCTTTATAGATTGCTTCTGCAATTCCTTCTGTATCAAAAATGACACTACGCAGCTTCCAGGGTTTATCACTCTTAAACTGTTAAGAGATAGTACTAACTACTACTATTGCTTGCCTTCTCACCCTGTGTAATATTGATAAAACAGGACCCTCCCTTATTACCAATCTGCCAGCATTTATACAATCACCTAAAGAATGACAACTGCTCTCCCCAGCCATTTCTATCAAATGTTGAGAGTTGAATGATAGTTGCACAGCAGCAAATTCAAATTAACTGCTTTTTCTACTATGCTTCTGTCGGGCAAATGAAGAGGGTAAAAAAGGTGCATGCCTCTTTGGTGGACACCTGGGGTTAAGGAAATTGGAAGATGACTGCTTTTTATCTCCAATTCTTTGATACCCAGGTTTAAATTCAATATTCAAGCTACTAAGATTGTTTTAAAATGTTTCCATGCTTGGAAATAGTGCAAAAATATATAACTGTTGCATTCCATTTTGGCCAGCTGTTTCTCGTGTTTGTGTTACTTTAAAAGTAAGAAGCCAGTTGAACACAGACATAATGATTCTCATAAAAGTTGTGTTCAAAACCCACATAGGATATAATTTAGTCATGAAAGTAATGAGCAATCATGGAAAAAAACAGTAATAAAGAAGCTGAATGACTTAGTCCCACTACTCGTAAAGATGACCTGCATATTTTAAAAAATCAGTTAAGGGTTGCCATGGTTTTACTAGGTTTAGAAAGTTAGTAACTGAAGTGAAGAGACTTGTTTATACATGTGGTGAATGTGCAAGTTGTAACCGTTGGGCTTACCTCAGAAATTTCTACAGGAAGGAGTTAATCTATTCAACAAAATTGAAAAAGTGGGAAGAGGGGAAATAGTTTGGTGAATGTATTTATAGTGTTCATAGATTCTAAAAGGAAACAGAGATCATCTAATCTAATCCCATATTCAAAAAAAAATAAGCACTTCAATTAAGTCCCATTCTCCCTTGATTTCCCCTAATTAATGACCCTGGGGTCTGGGTTTTGTAACACAATGAGGAATTCACCAAAATAGAGATTTGTTATATATTCAAAATGTATATTCCTTTGCACAGCTAAACATTTCTAAATGGAAGAAGATATGTTTTGGTTCATTCTTAGTTGGCAGACTGCATTTAGTTCTTTGGAAAGCTGAAAGGATAGTTGTACTGTATACTAAATCAATATTTTTAATATACTTTGAATTTATTGAGTATACGTGAATATGGTATAGCAAACTCATTTTTAGGAGTATATAGTAGAAAAACTATTTTGAGATGAAAAAGGTTAAAGTATCAATTAAAATATTTTTATTTCTGCTAATGTTCTCTGTTAATTTATTAAAGAATACTAGAACATTAATCTTGTTTTAAAGACTCTTTTCAACTTGCTGCAAATTCCTTACAGTAATTAGACTCTTCTGTATGTACTAAAATTGAATACATAGAATAATTCATGTGTGCCTGATAATACTAATGTGGTAAGATTGGCACCTCTTTTTCTTTTATAAGACTGCTGAAAAATCTGGACAAATGGAAAGATCAAAGAAGAATGCCAGGCAGAGGCAAAATGATTTCAAGGTAAGGGTGCAGGCATCCATTTATTAGATGGTTTTGGAAATCAGAAGTGATCTTAAATATTTTTAAACCAGGAGTAAGCCTTGTGTGTTAATATTTTAACTGCATTTGAATGCATGGCCCTGTAGGGCTTAACCTCAAAGGATGTGGAAAAGCCTGGGAGGGGTTGGGGGTGGGGGTGGGGGGGAATTGATGAAGCCAGGATCCAGGACCCAGCAGAACAAGTGAAGAAAAACTTCCCCTTGCTGTTTGGATACTTGCAATCCAGATTCCAATCAGGACGTCCCCAAAAGCCTTCTATATTCACTGAGTGATGACAGCAGGTACAGATTTAGTATGCTAAAAGGTGCAGAAACATCAAGAGTATGGAGCAGGGCTGTCAAACTCCTGGTCCATGGGCCGGATGCATCACACATTGGCCACGCCCATACCTGGTTTAGCGAAGGGGGGAAAAGTTCCGATATGTCATGTGATGCCACTGTGATGACATGATTTTGACACTCCTGGTTTAGAGTGAAGGCTGTTTGTAGTGCTAATCTACTGAGCAAACCCAGTTGTTCCCAGATACACAGGGAATCTGTATTGAGCTTTATAGCATAGGCTTAAAACCTGCAATATCATTCTGGTTAATGGGACATAACGCAATGCTGGATATGTCTTCGTGTAATGTGCTCCTGTGTCCAGCTGTTAGAGCCGTAGTCTTGTTCCCTAGACCTAATTTGTACCTTAACCTCATTGGTTCCTGGAATCCTATTATGTGTGAGCATTTTTTGGTTAACCTTTGCTAATTTAAATCCTATCTCTGTTTCACTTCTTGGCTGCTGGCAGTTGTCTGATTATAGAATGAAAATTTAGCAAGACTAATCTCCCAGCCAAAAACTCTTCTGTGGTAACACGACATTTAATCAGATTGACTAATATTAGATTGGCTAATAAAAAAAACCTTCCTTCCACACATTCAGTTATCTTCACCCCAGTCCTGACAGAATTTGATGAACTGTTTTATCAAAGAGAATGTTCCTTTGTCTCCATATACAATGGTTTATGTACAACTATCATTGCTCAACACGATGTCTTTCCTTTTCTGTCCTAGATGATGATTCAGCAAGTGATGCAATCACAGGTCAAACTGATACGCGGAGCTCTGCTTCCATTCAGCCTTGAAGAAAATGAACTCAAAGAATATGGTGGCTGGGACATGAAACCTGAGCTTTCTAGTCAGTGGTTACCGCATGTCATTCAAACTGTTAGGTTAGTTTTATCTTAAATCAATATCAGTTTTGGTTTCTTTCAGCACGTCTCATCTATTCTGAACCAGTTTTGAATATTCTGCATGACCCAAATAATTTGGAGTTTATGAAACTACAGATCTGATTGAGACAAAGTACCCACAAAAATAGAATGCCAGAATTGGAAAAAGACATTTAGGCAATTGTGTCCAATCTCCTGCTCAATGCTGGAATCAAAATTAAATTTTCTGACAAACCTCCTCTTGAATGCATCCATTGAAGATGATTTTGCTATCTCTCTTGATAATTCATTTCACTATCAAACTGCTCTTACTATTAGATAGATTTCCTAATGTTCAGTCAAAATATTATTCCTTTTAACCTCAAACCATTACTTCATGTTCTACATTCTGAGATAATTAAAACTGGTCTTTATTTTCTGTGTGATATCACTTCAGATACTTAACAAGTGCTGTTTTATCTCATCCTCATCCTTCTCTTGTCAAGGTTAAACATAACTAATCCCGTCAGTCTTCTCTTGTGCAATTTAATTTTCAAACCACTGATCAAATGCAACTATTACGGTTCCTCTGAATCTTTCATTCATGTAGTGCTGAGAACTGAACACAATACTCCAAGTTGGAGCTGACCATTATATAATATATGGAACTATATTGTTTAGGCAGAGCAAGAGCAAGTTCTGATAGTGATCTAGTCATAAGGGTTACACCAGGGGTTCCCAAACTTGGCAGCTTTAAGACTTGTGGACTTCGACTCCCAGAATTCTCCAGCCAGCATAGCTGGCTGGAGAATTCTGGGAGTCGA
>WNWU01000003.1:1081775-1133251 GCA_012654045.1 Ptyas mucosa
GCTGGCTGGAGAATTCTGGGAGTCGAAGTCCACAAGTCTTAAAGCTGCCAAGTTTGGGAACCCCTGGGTTACACTGATGCAACAAAAGATATTCTAGGCTTTGCTTGGATAAGTTGGTTTCTCCAAATAGAGTGCAAGTCTACTCAGTCTCAGAGTGACCCTCAGACATTTCCAAAATTTTAACTCCCCTCAAATGTGCTCATTATCATCCTGAAAAGTCAACATCCTTCGGAATCCCTGTTCAGGAATATTAGCTAAGCCAACAAGTTTGCAAATAAGCATTTACCTCCATAATTACATTCAAGTCATGAATGAAATATTGAAGAGTACTGGGCTCATTATTACCTGGTGGTGTAGGGCTTCCTGCCTAAGCAGCGGGTTGGATTAGAAGACTTCCAAGATCCCTTCGAACTCTGTTATTCTATTCTACCTCATAGCAGTTTGATGAAGTATTGACAATGCCCCTTGAGTCTAGCTTTCAAACCATCTGTGAGTCCATAGTTAACTAATTTGCTAATCAGAATATGTTTTACCACTTAATTCCCACAGTCTACTAAAATCTATATTAAAATCTGTATTTTAAGAAATTAAAAAAGAGAAATCAGAACTGGCTGCATTGTTTTTATGAAGTTATATAGATTACTCGCTTGATGATGTGCCCTAGCATCTTCCCATGATTCCATATCACATTGTCTTATTTTGGCTTCCAGGTTCTCCTTCTTCTCTGTTATGCCAGTCAGAGTTATAGATGCAGGGAGTAAGGAGGACACAGACAAAATGAATCTCATGACCCAAATTCTGTCACATGTGCTGCAATTTTGCATGTTCCCAAGAAGTTGAGTTTGTGTCATAATATCATGATGCTCATTTTATTATTCTAACAAAACTATCAAATTCTGCAGATGCCTTTGGTACCAATCATCCAGTACAGGTAGTCCTTGACTTACAACCACAATTGAGCCCAGAATTTATGTTACTAAGTGAGAAATTTTACAATTTTCCTTGCCACATTTGTTAAGTGAATCACTGCTGTTGTTAAGTGAATCTGCCTTCCCCCATTGATTTTGCTTGTCAGAAGGTCACAAGAGATTATTATATGACCCCAGGACACTGCAACTGTCATAAATGTAAATCACGTGACCATGGGGATGCTGCAATGGTCATAAGTGTGAAAAATGGTCATAAGTCACTTAAGTGCGGTTGTAACTTCAAACGATCACTAAATGAACTGTTGTAAATCGAGGACTACCTGTACTTTATATCTTCTGTGGGCTTTCTGAAAAATAATGTGTAGAAAATAAGTCAGATTATTCACATATTTCCTAAGTACTGCAGGGTTCAATTTATATTTCCTAAGGACAACAGTCATCCCAAATCAAATGGTATTCCCCAGCTATGTTTCTATCAAGATCAGTTCTTCATTCAGCTCTTCACAAGGCTCATCCTCAAAAAATAAGCCAAAATTGAAGTTGAGTAGTTCTGCCTTTTCAATGTTATCTATTACCCGATTTCCATATTTGCTTTCTAGCTGATGTGCTATTTCGTTTTTTTCTTTCTTTTTTTTTGAACATAAGATTCCTACCATTCAAATTGTAATCTGTATGTATGTATTCCTTTTCCCCCCATTATATGTTCTTTTCATATTTCCATAACATCTTAGTGCATTCTGTTGACTGCTTCTGCTTTCTTTAAATTTCTCATTGGAATTACTATGCTTTTAATGCATCTAAAATTCCTTTTTCCATTAGCTTTTATTGCCATATAATCTTACTTAGTATTAATTTATTTTTGTTAAAATATGCTTTGTTGAGTTCAGACTATACATCGACTACTGTCAACTTTAAACTCCCGTACCGTCAAGTATTCCAGCATTTCCTTCCAAAATTCCTCTACTATTCCTCACGCTTGAGACAAGGAAGTACTAAAAAACAAGAGTTTAAGAATTGCAGCCTGTCAACATCTACTCAAGACTATATGGTAAAGGTGGCCAATCCAAAAATATGATAAACATTATGAGAACTTGGGAACTACTCGAAAGTACGGTCCGTCCTGCTCTCAGCAAAAGTTGGCTTTTAGGCCTGTCATGCAGCTATGGCAGAAAGCAAAAGTTTGTGCACTCAAAACATTAGTGTTTTCACTACTAAATTACTTGAAACTAAATCATAATATGCACTCATAGGAGGAAAAGGTATGAATATCTCCAAGAGTCTGAGGGTGAAATTACTGGCACCGTCTTAGCCTGCTGACAAGATAATGATACTATACTGTTTATCTATACATGGGGAGAGCTGTGTCATAAAGAAAGTGGCCATTTTCAGACCTAGATTTCACTTAACGCTACTGCTGTGCTTTTATTTGTATCCTATTTTTTTGAGTTACAATTGTATGAAATATCATTGGGACTTTTCCTAGGCGTATGGCATTGCTGAAAGAAAGGGCTCCACTGGAGGAGGTACTAAGATGATTTTTTTTTCCTATTCACACACATATTACACATCCCGTCTGAGGATATTTTGACGTCAGAATCACATATGTAATAAACAAGTGGGTTCATTATAAATTACTTTCTTTTCTTTGGCTTTGCAGACTTAGCTATGAATCTCTTACTGCACTTGAAATACCAAACGATATGCTTCAAATCATCCAGGATCTCATTTTTGACCTGAGAGTCCGTTGTATAATGATTACATTGCAACATACAGCTGAAGGTAGTTATTGGGTTTTTTTGTGATGATCTCTTATTGTTTGTTTTGTTTTAATTCTCATCTGTGATTTTATTTTCACATACAGATCGTCTTTGCTTACTGATTGCGTTTGGGACCATCCGTTCCATCACTAAGTGTACAGTGGGTTGTAAAATGAAACATTGTGTGACTGCCCAGCTTACAATGTCAGTTCCTTAAGTGAATCACTACGGTTGTTAAATGCAGTGTCATGTGACTGCAGCTTGCAACTTCCTGCCAACGTCCCTGTTGAGTTTGCTTGTCGGAAGCCGGCTGTGATAGTTGAAATGGATGATTCTTAGACACTGCAACTCTTATAATGGCATATCAGTTGCCAGGCACATGAATCGGGATCATATTACTGTGGGGACACTGCAGCTGCTCTCAAGTTTGAGGACTGGTTTTAATTCTCATTTGGCACCATTGTAACTTTGAAAAGTCACTGGATGAATACTCAGTAAGCAAGAACTATCTGTATCTCTGAATTTACCTTACTGATAGTTTTGTTCCATAGTTTTTCATTAAAGAGTGTGTAGAATATGGAAATTGTTCTTTTCAATAATTGTTTTGCCTCTTAAAACATTTTCAAGTATAATGAACAAGGTACATTATTATTATTTAATTTTTATTCTGCCTTTTTATATATAACTCAAAGTGGTGAAAATAACTAAGATATTTTAACAATTAATGCACAATCTTTCAATACAGGTTGAGTTTTCTTGCTTTGCTTGCAGTAAGCTTAATGTATAAAAGCTGTTGCCATTATTTTTTAATATAACATTGACAACATTCTTAAATGACAAATCATTTCAGTTTGTAGTGTAGTTTTATGCTATGCTGAAGATAACAGTTTTGACATCATTGCTTTTTTACAGATGTGAAAAAATTGGCTGAGAAGGAAGATTGGATTGTTGATAATGAAAGCTTAACCAGTTTGGTGGGTAAATTACCTTTTTTTTTTCAAATATTGGTATTATATGGTGTGATGTTAAATTTGGGTTAGTATGTCTGGAAATTGAATACGAAAAAAAATCAAGTTCCATCTATTTAAGAAGACCAATCTAATGGCAGTACTAGAAGACATCATATTGAAAAAAGCTTGTTAAATTATTTCAGAGACCTCGATGACATTATATTATTAGATTTACACACAGTTTCAGATACACTATTGTGTACTTGACATTCTAATAAGTAGTACATAAACTTGAGTTCTTCATCCTTAAGTGGACAAATATTTGAAATCATAATTAATAAAAAAATGATACAGTGATTTTATAAGCAATTAAAAATTATAAGTGATAAGTGATTTTATAAGTAATCTACAGTTTCCTCTTTCTCCTTTTAGCCATCACAGTTTGAACAATGTGTTATACATTCTATCCAGTCACTTAAAGGAGTTTTGGACTGTAAACCTGGGGAGACTAGCGTAAGTAATGTTTAAGACATCTCTTTTGTTCCATTTAATAGAAACAATATAAAGCAAAATTTAAAGGTATTCTTTGCAGGTGAAACTTGGTGCAGTCTACTCATATCGTGTCAAATAATTAAACATTCAGTAAACATTTACCTTTTTTGCAAATTAGAATTATAAAGCTGATAACTTGTTCTTCAAAATCAGTATTTGATTCCAACACTATTTCAAAATGAGAAATCACTAAACAAAATCTAGGTAACTGTTGGCAGAAAATAGATCAAGCCACAGTAGTAATTACAGTATACAATCAAAGCACTAAGATTCACATATGTTCCCTTTTACTACAACTTGAAGAGAAAACTAGCTTTTGGCATTCTTAGTTGACTTATTTTGGAAGAGAATTAACATACATATATTTATTGATTATCTGCAGATCTGTGCACTTGGCATCCAATAATCAATGCCTTGTAAAGCATTCATAAGATCAGACTCCTTCTGGATCTGTGTAGCAGAATACTTGAAAGATGTCATAAGAAATTAAATCTAGCTTCTGGTTATTGCTTCTTTTAGTCCCTATTTAGAGAGTGCATTGTGTAACTGCAGTTTGTTAGTTAAGAGCAAGATAAATGCACAGGAAATGTTTGGCTTTTTCATGTGAAGCCATTTCACTCAGTTGTTCCAATAATTGTTTTACTTTAGGTTTTTCAGCAGACAAAAATACAGGAAGATGTGTGCCATCTGAGCATTAATATCATGCAGGTAATGTATGGCTTAAGAGAAGGATCTAAATTAACAGGGTTTTCCATCCTTCCGGGGTGGGTAAAATGAGGACCCAGATTGTTGGGGGCAATATGCTGACTCTGTAAACCACTTAGAGAGAGCTGTAAAGCACTGTGAAGCGGTATATAAGTCTAAGTGTTATTGCTATTGCTATGGTAATAAGTTTGGTCAGTTACATGTGCTTAAGAAGTTACTGTTTATGAATATCATATGTTTCTTGTGCCACTGGTACTCAATTTTAGTATTAATAAATTAGTACTGAACAGAATAACTGAGCAGTTATTTTGCGGTAAATCAAAATATCGACCTTCCCCTTTTGTTTAAAAGAAGCTCCAAATCAAATTTTTCTCAGCTCTTTCTCAACATGCACTCTGCTATTTCTGTATTTCTTCCATAGACTGTGGGACCTGAATGAAACTTTTAGCTGTAGATAACAATACAGTTATCTAGAACTGTAGATAACAATACAGTTATCTAGAGCTATAGAGAACAATACAGTTATCTAGAACCAACTACTAAAACAAGAAAGCGAAGAGCATTTGGGGTTTTTTTAAAAAAATGCATGAAGTTGCTAGACAGCTGAGAACAGATCCAAGATGATGATTTATTTTTTGTTCGCTATGTAAACAGCATCTAGCTGATCTTGGCATGCCTAGACAAAAGAAAACAATAGCAAAGTAATTCTGTTTTTTACCAAGCAGAGTACATGGATGAGTCAGCAAAAAAGAATGGAGTGTGGTAGCACCTTTCCCAACTAAAAACGTTTTCTTAAAAGGCATAAGATTTCATTAGCTACTGCTCACTATATCAGACGCGGAGTGGCTAGACTACCGTAGGATTTAAATCAGCATAGGGGGGAAGATGGATGAGAATGGAAGGAGAAATTAGTTTAGTTATACAGATGCGGGCTACACATAAGGCTGATTACAAGTATCTTCTCAATTAATACTTGTAGTGTTCTTTAAAAAATCATTCAGTTTGTGGAAACCTGAACGTTAGATCTATGCAGTACTTAAAATCCATAGCCAAAAAATTTCCTCATAGCATGCAGAGACATGAATGTCTCTGCACCTTTCTGCAATTCCAAGGAAAGAAGCAGATGTTTTAAGGAGCTGCAGACAGCTGCTACACGGGAACCCCTCGTACACCAAAGCATCTCTCTGCCTTCAAATCCAAAATACTGCATATTTCTGTTCAGTGGTTTTTTGTTTTTTTCATTTTTTAAGGCAAAAAAACCAAAGTGGAGAGAAGCAAATTCTGTATTTACAGAAATTGTGAAGGCTAACATTTGTATTTGAGATTTAGAGACATACAAAAGAAATATTTGGGGGGAAGGGGGAGGGGGGGCAAGAAAGAGGAAGTGATATGACATTTCCTGCTAATTATGAACTGCCATTTTTCTATTTCCCATGCCTGTTTCTGGTTTGAGGGCAGGGTTAGATGAAATCCATTTAAATATAGGTGGAGAATTGGTGAACTGAAGAAAGAAATATCTATTAAATATTATATAGTTTGTCTTGGAAAGAAAAAATAAATTAGGGAATACATGTTTCCATCATATGTTCCCATTTCTTTTGGGACATACACACACACATTTGTATAGGAAAGCAATGAAAATCATCACATTGTTTGGAGGTGTAGTGACAATAAAATCTCCATTTTGCTTGTGGATTGACAAAATCTTTAAAGCCATAACTGTTTAGTTTATTCAGTTTACCAAGAATAAGAGGTTGAATTAAAAACAGATATAATAAAATAAAGTTCAGCTAAAATTAAACTGTTTGAATGAAATAGAAAATACTCTGTAGAGGTAAAAAGGTTGGAAAATACTACTTAAATTCCTTATCTTGGTTACTTGTAATAAATGATAGTATCAGATATATTGATTTTATTTCTTTTGCAGGTATTCATTGATTGCCTGGAGCAACTGAGTACGAAGCCTGACAGTGATATAGATACTACCCAGTAAGTGAAATAATTTGGTGATGAGGTTTTGACAGTAATTAATTCTAGAATCTGGCAAACTTCCAGTTTTCAGTCACATTTCACCTTGAAATGATTATTAGGAACACTTTATTCATATATCACTAATTTTAGAGATTCTACAAACAATTTGTGTTATTTATTTGACACAGCTAAATAATTTAACAACTTTCACATTGAATCAAACTGACCAAAACATGTTTAGTATAGTGTGATGCAAACAGTCTAAGTTGTTAGTTTATGGTTCTTGTTTCCAAAAATTTGGAAAATTAATTCTTTAAATAAGGCTTTACAAATCATAAACTGTAATTTCTATTTTTATTATATAACTATATATTTAAATTCGCTGCCCAATTCTAGTGAATTCATGTTCTTTGATACGGGTTCTGTGCAAAGGAAAAATGACCCTACATTAACTTCAGGCCTCTTTTTTTAAAAAATTAAAAACTTTTAGCATGGAAGATAAGAGCTTCCATCTATATATTTAACTGTTGTTGTTTTTTTTAAAGAATCCATGTCAGTTAAACTCATTTAGGGTTATTAGGAAACAAATATAAATTTATAAGACAGGTTTATCCTAATACCAAGATGGGTTAATCACTGACTACTTGCAAAATCCCTTAGTCTTCCAGGTGACATCTCATCTTCAGATTTATTTGGAAGCATCCATGAAGATTTCAGTTTATCTGTAGTAAGTATTATTGCTGTTCATTAAACCCAAAATTAAGAAAAATGATCTCAGCAATATATTATTCATTTAGAAGTATGTTCTATTGCAGAGGTTCCCAATCTTTTTCGGTTCGCGGCTCCCCTAGCAATCCGACTTGCAACTGCGCATGCGCACTAGACGTTTCAGAAATGGCGCATCAGCGTTAGACCCAGCGGGCGGAATATTTCGCGGCGCCCTTATGACGATAGCGCGGCTCCCCAGGGAGCCGCGGCGCACACTTTGGGAACCACTGTTCTATTGTATAGTGTGTTAATTTTATTTCTTTACAATATGGAAATATTACTAGTAGAGCATGTTTTGCAAAGTGTAATATAATAGAAATTTGTGATTGGCTAGCCAAGAATTTAGATGTCTGCTTTAGTTAAAAGCTTGCACAAACACTTAAATTGGCTCATAACTCCAGATCAGTTTATTTATTTGTACACAAAAGTTGTACACAAAAGTTTAGGCATCTCTGCTTAGGTTGTCTGTTTCATCAATCCCCAAATGAACAGAAGCTGATACAACCTCTTCATGGTAGAAAGTTAAATAACATCTTCCTGCTCATTTGAATCCATATTGACTATTTATATCTTATCATTTGTTGTATGGAAAAAAATAAACACGGCAGATGCAGAAATTTGGTCCCGTTTGCAGTTAATTAGTTCTGCTATTTTCAAAAGTTGAAGATGGTAAAAAATAATGGATTCATTAACATTAGCTAGCAAGATAAAAGATACTTTGCCAGGTGAACAAATACTGCTACCTTCATTCCCTCTCCGATTGTGGCTGTTCTTCTGTCTACTTTGCTTTTTCTAATCTAAGCAATGTATTTGAAAATCACACTCAAAAGTAGGAAAAAGCTGCAAAAAATCAAAACGCCTTCTGCAATGTAAAATCTGGAATACCAAGAAAAATCTCTGCTAAAACTGTCACACAACTAGTCAGAGCTACAAAACAGAAGCCATGAATCACTGGAAACAACCTGCTGAAATGTTTATCTGACACTAGAGTAATTATCTCTAGGTCCATAGTAAAGCATTACATACACAACCATGATCTAACCTTTTCTCTGAAACCATCACAAAATAAATTATCTAAACTATGCCTTCCCCCTCAGAAAAAGCCATTAAGCCTGAAACATTTAGGAATATAGTTCTTTGGACTAATGAAACAAAAATTGAACTGTTCAACCATAGCCACAGCCACACAAAAATTTGAGGGTAGAGGGGAATGTGAAGCATTTGAAGAAAAGACTTCAGTAGAATAGCATTAGAATAGTCCTGTCTTTTGGAGTTTTTCAGTGTCCAGGAACACAAGAAATATTTGTGAGGCTGGAAAGAGGAATAAACTGTAAACATCAACTTGTACACGATAATATTCAGTACTCGATGAAGAAACTGAAGTTGAAAGGTTAGCTATGTCAGTCAGACAATAAGCCAAAGCATACTTTAAAATTAATCATGAAGTATTTATAGGAAAGAAAGATGATTGTTTTTAAATGGTTTTCAAAATATTGAATGTTGCTGAAAATCTGTGGGAATATATAAAGTATGCAGTGCATACGAAGAGAGCCAAATATATTTTTGAGCTAGAAGAGGTACGCAAGGAAGTTGGGGGTGGGGGTGGGGGGGAATTCCAAAATAAAAAAGCAACAGCAACCCACTCTTAACTGGAAACAGGAAACATTAGGAAGCTATCACTTCCTAAAAAAGATGTTATAAAGTACTGACTGGAAGATGTCCAGATTGCATTGCCATGCTCACTGTTTTCTTCTTTTGATCGGTAAGCAGGTGCATTCAAATGTGATGTTTCAAATCTCAAAACACATTTGATAAATGATTCCTGTTAAGTTTCTGTATAAGAAGAATGATGCACCTTAAGTAACTGGTGCCTTTTGGAAGAATAGTTTTTTTACATAAATTCAGTTATGTTGTATACTCTGTTGTGAATATTTCATGTGTCAAAGGTTCTGGTTTTTCTGGACATATAATAAAATTAATAAAGATGTTAAAGGTCCTATGTAAGAACTATTTAAACGTTTAACTGGTTAGCATTTACCTTTTCTTGTACCATTAGGGCAAACTGTTTTGTATGTGCATTTTCCTCTTAAAGAACTTCCCTTCATTGGATCCTTTTTTGATTTAGGAACGAAGGCTTTTAATTGTCCTTAGTAATTGCTGCTATTTGGAACGTCACACATTCCTTAATCTAGCTGAACACTTTGAGAAGCATGGTTTCCAAGGAGTGGAAAAAATTATTCAAGTAAGTATTTTCGGACTGCAGATGAGCAGCATGGTGGCCTAGAGGTGAAGACACTCACCTCCCACTCAAAAGGTTGAGAGTTCAATCCTAGGCAGCAGCAGATGTTTCTTTATCAGGGCGCAAAGAAAAAATATCTGCTGTGAACTCCATGTAGGCGTCAGGAAGGGCATCTGGCCAATAAAAGCTCAGTTCGACTCAGTCGCCCCGACTCTACCCTAAAATAAAGGGATTAGAGGATTCTGACTACAGATATTCAGATTAAGTAAATTCATAAGATTAGAAAAATTTACAAAAAATGAAGCCATTTTAGAACATTTTCATTTTTAAAATTGTTCTGCAGGTTGTCCTCAACTTATGACCAGGGTTGAGACCAAAATTTGTGTTGCTAAGCAAGGCAATTGTTAAGTGAGTCACGCCTGATTTTACAATCTTTTTTGCCATTGTTGTTAAGTGAATCACAAGTTGTTAAGCGAATCTGACATCCTCCATTGATTTTGCTTATCAAAAGCTAGCTGGAAAGGTTGCAGATGGCAATCACATGACTCTTGAGACACTGAAACCATAGCAAATACATGCTAATTGCCAGGCAGATGAAATTTGAACATGTGATTATGGGGATGCCAGGACTAGTCATAAGTCACTTTTTTTCAGTGCCGCTGTAACTTTGAACAAATAGTTGTAAGTTGAGGACTACCTGTAATGACTTTTTAAAACTTTAATTATAAAGTTTTCCAGAGCGCTGCTCACACAATCCATAGCTGGGTAGTTCTCTCAGCTACGCTGATCTGACTGGGTGAAATTTTACTTTCTTCCTCCTTCGTGCTGTGGCCACGCCCACACATCCCATGATGCACCAGTCTTTCACTCAGTCGCTGTGAGAGACTGGTGTGTTATTCCCTCTTCGTGCATTATTATATTTTAATTAGGTCGTTTAGGTTTATTTCGTTATTTTTGATTACTTCCTTGTTACGGTGAGAGCCTTTGTTGATTGCCTGCTGCAGGGCGTGCGTGGCGGCTCGGGCGCTCCCGGCCGCCCCACGCCTGTCGGACTTCGTTGACAGCCTTGCTTGATCTCTGGCAGCGTGAGGAGATTCCGACCCTTCGGGGCGGTTCTCCTCTCAGGCACTAGCCGCCGGTGTGAAGGTTGGGTGCCCAGCTTGCTGGCATATCCGCCCACACCCCTTTGTTGGACATTGCTGGCTCTCGTTAGTGGCGGCTCCGGAGAGCTCTGTACGGTTCGCCCTGCAGCCTCCGACGTTCTCCTCTGTATTTTCCGGCTGGCGCGGCGGTGAGGTGGGGGATCCCGCCGCCGCCTTTGAAGCGAACAGCTGAGACGCGGCTCGGCGGAGCGCGCTCCTTGACAGAGGGATTGCGGGACGACGGAATTTTCCCTTTCTTCAGGTCGGCCTGTATTAACCTTTCCTGTGCGGGGGAGCGCAAACTCCAGGAGCGTCCCGATTTACAGTTTGGGGCTGTGGCGCCCGTTTCCACCTCTTGCAAATCAGCGGGCCGCCATTTTGTTTCGCCAGGTTCCCGCCAGTTTTTTTCCGTTCGCCATTTTGTTTAAGTCTCGCTCCCCTGGCGGCCTCGGGACTGTCTAATTGGGCCTTTTTTTTTTTTTAGCGTCGGGGCTTTCCTGCCTTGCAACACCCCGCAGATTGCTGGAGCCAAGTTTGCTTCAGCAGAAGGTGGATTGGACTTGCTTTGGCCCTACCAACCACGGGACAGTTGTTGGCCTCTGCATTGTCATTGGTCATTGGCGCTGCATTCTCTTGCCTGCACTGTTTTAGGCCCTGGAACTGTTGACCCAGCCTACTAAGATCTCTCAGGGTTCCCTACTGCCTAGGATTAGCCGGCATTGTACATAGTTGACTTTTTCCAATTATTAATACATATATATATATTTAAAAAAAAAAAAAAAATTTACAATTGATTGTTTACAATGGCAGATTCCCCGTTGTCATCTGACCTCGAACACGAGGCCAGCCCGCCTACTTACCAGCCTACGCATAAGCACAAGTCCAAATCTCACTCACGCCCCAGGCATTCACACGCCTCAACACGTGCTAAACCGTCGGTGGCGGAGGAGAAAGATGCCCTTCGGCGCCACAAGGCCCTTGAGCGGCAATGTGACAGGGCAAAACTGGCTTCAGCGTCGAGCTGCCTAACCCAGGAGAACAATTCACCTGCTTCATGTTCTGCAGTGGCGCAGCCTGCCCCAGGTGGTTCGGTGTCCACTCCACTGGCCTTGTCCAGGAAGGCCTCCCGCTCATTGCCGGATGTGTCGTCTGTTGGTCTGGCGGCGCCTACCCTATCTTTATCCCGCAGACCAGAGGCACCTCTCCCATCTTCGGCTATGGGTATCCCCACACCTGGGTTGCAACTTTCATCCCCTCAGGTGGACCTGCATTCACTGTTGTCAACAGCTCTTTCGTCACTACTGGCGGCGGGCCTTCATCAACAACAGCCTCAGGTTCAGATGGCTCTTCCTTTGGCACCCACAGAGAGGAAACATCGCCCCCGTTCTCCAGCTCGACGGGACTCGTCTTCCTCTGAGGAGTCTGACTGCGTTGGACAACTGCCAGAGGATATTGAATTCTCTGACGATGAGGACCTACCACCAGACCCCCCGGCCTTCTCGGGTTTATTCCGACCATCATTGTTCAAATCGCTCCTGCACAAGGCCCGTCAAACTACTCACCTGGGGGCTTCTGTCGGACTCCCCGCTGACTCGCCTTCAACTTCTTCGGGGCCCCACGATGCTCTGTTTTCGTCCTCCAAGCCGGACAAGGAGTTTATTCCCTGTCCGCAGCTTTTTTTGGATGTGTTACAGTCCCCTTGGGCTCAACCTGCTTCTTTGACTGCGCCCAACAACCTAGATAAGAAGCTGTATTGTGCGGCCCCGGATCTGGACAGTCTTCTGGCGGTACCAACAGTTGACACCCCAGTGACTTCTCTGTCGTCCTCTTCACTCCTTTCCGCTGATTCGCTTGATGTGCTCAAATCTGACGACAGGAAAACGGAGTTGGCATTTCGTAAGACACACCAGGCCGCGGCTTGGGCCATAAGGACGGCCGCAGCTACGTCATTCTTTAACCGGACCTCGCTGATTTGGTTGCGTCAGCTGCAGGAGAGGTTACCGCCAGAGGAGACTCGTTTACACCAAGATATAAATAAGATTGTGGCGGCCACCGAGTATTCGGCGGACGCCTCTCTCAACTCGGTGAAGTTTGCGTCTCGCGCTTTGGCCTCCTCGGTGACGTCGCGCCGTTTCTTCTGGCTCAAAAACTGGAGGGCAGATTCCAAAGCCAAGTGGAAACTAGCGGCTGCTCCATACAAAGCCCCTAATCTGTTTGGCCCTGCACTTGACCCACTGTTGGTGGAAGATAAGGATAAACGAAAGGTTCTTCCTACCTCCTTTCGGCGACCCGAACGGCGTTATACTCCTTATGCGCAACGACAGCCCTTTCGGGCCTCCTCCGGGCCAGGGGGCCCCTACTCGCAACGCTCATACTTCCAGACGTCTGACCGCCCTACCGATCGTCAACGGTTCCGGGACAGGGGCAGAAATCCTTCCTCTGCCAAGCGTCCTTTCCGCGGGGCGGGATACCGGGCCTTCCGTAGAGGGAAGTGACTACGAGCCTCCGGGTCCCATCGGCGGTCGCTTACAACATTTTCACCGCCAGTGGGAGTTATCGACCACGGACGCCTGGATTCGCCGTACCATCGCCACCGGACTCACCATCGAGTTTGTCGGCCGTCCTCCATCTCACCGGATCCGTTGTCCTGCTGCCGTGTCGGCGGAACGTCGCTTGCTCCTGCGGGCAGAGATTCAGCATTTGCTCCTGATCAGAGCGATAGAACCAGTTCCGTTGGATCAACAAGGCGGGGGTTTTTACTCAACCCTGTTTCTTGTGCCAAAAAATTCCGGGGGTTGGAGGGCCATCTTGAACTTGCGCCGTCTGAACCTGTCGGTGTACTACCGCAGGTTCAAGATGCACTCCCTCCGCTCTATCCTCCGTTGCGTGAGACAGGGGGATTTTCTACAATCTGTCGACCTCCGGGAGGCCTACCTGCATGTTCCAGTGGACCCGACGCATCGGCGGTATCTTCGTTTCCGGTTTGGGGAGGAGCATTATCAGTATTGTGCTATGCCCTTTGGGCTCTCTTCAGCCCCAAGGACATTCACTAAACTGGTAGCAGTTGTAGCAGCCACACTCAGGAAAATACCCGTACGGGTCTTATGTTACCTGGACGACGTCCTGATCCTGTCCTCTTCCAGGGAACGGGCCCTTCGAGACCGGGACCTGGTGCTCAAGACCTTCCAGGACCACGGATTCTCGATAAATTTCCCAAAGAGCCATTTGATCCCTTCGACACGTCTCCTGCACTTAGGGGCAGTGATCGATTCCGTCTTGGGGCAAGTCTTGTCTGCGGACCGTCGCAGGAGTCTCGGCGACATGATTGGCCAGGTCCTAGCTCGTCGCTCCGTCCCTCTCCTCCATCTATCTCAGCTGTTAGGGAAGATGGTCTCCTGCTTCTCGATTGTCCCTTGGGCTCGTCGACATTCGAGACCACTGCAGTGGTTCCTTCTTCCCTTCCAGCGGGACGGTCGCAGCGACTCTCTCTCCAAGGTGTCACTACCCCCTCAAGTGCGGCTTTCCCTCCACTGGTGGCGGGGCCCCGCCTTGAGCAAGGGCTCATTCTTTCTGGAGCCGGTTCACCGGATCTTGACAACAGACGCCAGTTTAACCGGGTGGGGAGCTCACCTACTCAACCTGATCGTTCAGGGTCATTGGTCCCTTTCGGAGCAGCGTCTCCCCATCAACCTCCTGGAACTGAGAGCTATTCGTTTGGCACTTCGTCACTTCCAGCCTCACCTAGAAGGTCAACACGTCCTGGTCCTCACGGACAACGTTTCGGCGAAGGCTCAGCTAAACAAGGAGGGGGGCACGAGGTCCAGGATCTTGATGCTGGAGTCGGATCATCTTCTGGCCTGGGCGGAGCGTCACGTCCTGTCGTTGACAGCAGACCATATCTCCGGCGTAGAAAACGTTCAGGCCGATTGGCTCAGCCGACAGGTAATCGACCCGGCGGAGTGGCAGCTACACCCCAGGCTGTTCCGGGAGGCCTCTCTTCGTTTCGGAATGCCGAGGATAGATCTGTTTGCCACACCGCAGAACGCACAACTTCCTCTTTATGTGACAAGGTATCCGTGCCCGACAGCGATAGCACACAATGCATTGAGGTGCAGCTGGCCCCAGGGCCTCCTGTATGCGTTCCCTCCAATCCCTTTAATTCCGAGAGTTATCAGAAAACTACTAACAGAGGGAGCGGAAATTCTACTGGTGGCCCCGGATTGGCCCCGGCGGCCGTGGTTTGCCGACCTAGTGGCACTGTCGATTTCACCGCCGTGGTTGATTCCCCCACAGAGACTCGCCTTATGCCAGGGGGCCGTGAGCCACCCAGATCCTCGGTGGCTCAAATTGGCCGTCTGGCATTTGAGCGGATCATCCTGAAGAAAGACAGCCTCCCGGATGATGTCATCACCACGATTCAAGCTTCCCGACGTCCGTCAACCTCTCGTGTATATGAGGCTTCTTGGAAAGCGTTCTGTACCTGGTGCGCCACTAACCATTCTGATCCTACGACAGCTCAGATCACCGAGGTTCTGGCTTTCCTTCAATCTGGTCTATCTAAGGGTTTGTCCACCTCTACACTTCGTAGGCAGACTGCAGCCCTGTCCACTGTCATTAGATGCCCCCCATATGCAGCGCTGTCCCAGCATCCACTGATTAAAGGATTCCTACTTGGGGCCGCGAATCTGAGTCCCCCCACGGTTCATCGTTACCCAACCTGGGACTTAACCATCGTTTTGCAGGCTCTTATGTCTCCCCCATTCGAACCGTTGGGATCTATTCCTCTAAAATTTCTGTCATATAAGGTGGCTTTCCTTTTGGCGGTGACTTCGGCCCGGAGAGTCTCGGAGCTGTCAGCACTCTCTACTAGAAAGGACCTCTGTGTATTTCATGAACATACAGTTGTCCTCCGCCTTGATCCGGCCTTCCTACCGAAAGTGAACACCTGGTTCCACCGGGCCCAGGAACTTACCTTGCCAGACTTTTGTCCTTCACCTAAACATCAACGGGAGAAAGACTGGCATACTTTAGATGTCCGACGAGCGCTCCGGCGTTATCTTTGTCGGACGGCGACCTTCAGGAAGACTGAGGCGCTCCTCGTGTCATTCCATCCGGCGTCGCTTGGTCAGAAGATTTCTCCTTCGACTGTGGGCAGGTGGCTCAAGGCGTGTATTGCGACTGCCTACGAACAGAAGTCGAAGCCCTTGCCGGGCAGGATTCTCCCGCATTCCACCCGCAGCGCGGCCGCGTCTGCAGCTTGGGCCACCCAGGCGTCAGTCCAGGACATCTGTCGTGCGGCCACCTGGTCGTCGGTGACACCGTTTATCAGGCATTACCGCATTGACACTTATGCTTCTGCAGAGGCATCGTTTGGTCGCCGTGTGCTTCAGTCTGTTTTGGTGAACCGGGACTCGGGGAGCAGTCAGCTTCCCCCCCTGGATGTTTAAGCTTGGGTATATCCCAGCTATGGATTGTGTGAGCAGCGCTCTGGAAAACGGACGTTGGCTTACCTGAACGTCCCTTTTCAGGGCGCTGCGAACACAATCCATTCCCTCCCTGTTCTATCGTTGTGGATTCTTTGTTGCCTGGGGCTTCCTGCTCCTGGCCCTTGTTGCCGTGTTTGGCTTAATTTGTCACATTCTATTTCTTCAGGTGGTCGCGCCTTCGTGAAAGACTGGTGCATCATGGGATGTGTGGGCGTGGCCACAGCACGAAGGAGGAAGAAAGTAAAATTTCACCCAGTCAGATCAGCGTAGCTGAGAGAACTACCCAGCTATGGATTGTGTTCGCAGCGCCCTGAAAAGGGACGTTCAGGTAAGCCAACGTCCGTTTTATATATCAGCATTTGTGATTTATGTATTTTCATAGAAAAGCAGGATTTGCACATTGTAAAATGAATCAAGAAATAAATTGATCCCAACTGCTGAAACTTATCATCCACCTATTTTCAAAATACATTTGTTAAGAATGGAAAATCAACAATTATGAAGTACAATACATTCACAGTTTGGTATCCTCCACACTAATCACATTTAAGTCTGAAGTTTAACCTAGCCTGGTATAAAGTCTTCAGTACACAGAACCTCAAGCAAGACTATATTATGACATTTTTTGTCTTTGAATAGCAATAGCACTTAGTCTTATATACCACTTTAAAGTACTTTACAGCCCTCTCTAAGCGGTTTACAGAGTCAGCATATTGCCCCCATCTATCTGGGTGCTCATTTTACCGAGTTCTGAAGGATGGAAAGCTTGAGCTAGTTAGACTCGAACTGCAGGCAGCCGGCGGTCAGCAGAAGTAGCCTGCAGTACTGCCTGCATAGCCCTATTATCCACAGTGTCAGGGCTGTAAATGCTTCAAAAACGATTTGGAAAAAAGAACTCAATCAAACACAGCATCTGTTCACTAGGCTTTCTCACAAGTCTGAGAAATGTTTACAGCGGTACCTTGATACAGGATTATTTCAAAACCTGTCATTCTTGACGCATTTTGATATGAGGATGATGTCCCAGTAATCAGTCTTTGTTTAGTATTTGACGTCCTGCTATAGGAAGAGGGGGATGGTTGTGGGGAATGGACAGGATGTCAGCCATACTGGGAAGGTCGCTACAAAAGGAGGGGGATGGCCACAGAGGGTGAACAGGAAGTCAGGCTTGCTGGGAAAGTCACTGAAATAGGAACAGGGTCAGACTGAAAGTTCTTCCCAAAATTTGTGGGACTCATCCTTTCTAATACCTATTGCAACTCCCAGAACACCAAGTACCAAGATACCACTGTACTTTCAGAGTTGAATTAATGATGATGATGCTTTAATATTTTGATTCATTGAAAAAAGCTACATCATTTTCTTTAAGAATAGATCAGCTGGTGAACATTTCCTTTATTGGATGCGTCCACCTGTCAAACTGGAATTTAATGTTTCCCATTGTGAAGGAAAGTGAACCTGACTTTGCCGGTGAGGAAGGAATGAGTGAACTGTTAAGGGAGTGACTAAAAAATTAGTTTTGAGAAAGAAGAAAGCAAGAGAAATTTGAATTAATTTTGTTTGGCATTAGATGGGAAAAACTTTGAGAAGCTTTCAAGATTCCTTTTATTATATCCTATAATAATCAAATACCATTTTTAGAATCTCTACAATTCCTGTTCTACCTACCTTGCCAACTTTGAAGGAATGACAGCCATAAAGGTTTTTCCAGTGTCATATAAAATACACGTAGAGCATTATTTCAAATGCTTTATGTCACATTAGTCAATCAAATTCAAGCGGTGTAAGACTATGAAATACCAATTGCTGCACCATGCACCTTACTTTATGGTCTGCTGGGTAGTCTTACATTGGAAAACATTACTTTATCTCTTCCCTGTGGAAAGTTTAAAAAACAGTTTTTCTTGGGTATCATTTTGTAGATGGGAATCATAAGCCCAAAACAACAGTAATAATAAAGAAACAGACAAAATCTTTGTCGTGTTACTAGCTTTTCCTGTATACTAATATAATATAATATAATATAATATAATATAATATAATATAATTGCCTTTTTCTCATTGAACCAGGTGAGATTTTGGGAAAATTGTCCAATATTTTGTAACAAGTAATTTTGGTTTATATACAGTCAATATGTTTTATATTGATTACCAAAACAATGCAATTAACCTAACTAGTACACTTGCAAGTTTAAAAGATGTGACATGTAAATTCTTTATAGTAATATTATTAATGTTACGGTTATGTCTCTATTTTAGGTTAGTATGGATTCATTAAAAGAATTAGATCAACGGCTATTTGAAATATACATTGAGCTAAAGGCTGATCCCATAGTAGGTTCATTGGAACCTGGAATTTATGCTGGTTACTTTGATTGGAAAGATTGTCTTCCTCCAACAGGTAAGTATTAATAGAATTTTTGGAATAAATAATACGGGTTTAACAGTTTCAAACATTCTGCATCCCTGAAATCTCTGTACAGATTTATGTACAGTATGTATATATGCATTTTTATTACAGTACTCCTTACTTGAGACCTCATAGCTCAATGTCTGGACTGGTTCAGGGTTCATAGCTCAGTGTCTGGACTGATTCATATTATAAGAATCCTGTGCTGATTCATTTTTACATGCAAGGATTCACAGTACTACTGTTGGCTGAGTGAAATAGACATGTAACTGTTTCTGCACACATAAACTGCTTCAGTCAGTTCCGCAACTCTTTAAGTGTATAAAGTTACTTAAGATAGAAGGAGGCAGAAATGAACTAAGGAACCTGAGATCAGTAGATTTCCTGATGATTTAAAGTAAATTAGAAATCTCCCAACTTCCAGCGTTTTTTTTTTTAATTTGATTTATATGCTGCCCTTCTCCGGAGACTCAGGGCGGCTTACAATGCATTAAGCAATAGTCTTCATACTTTTGTATATTTATACAAAGTCAGCTTATTGCCCCCACAATCTGGGTCCTCATTTTACCTACCTTAGAAAGGATAGAAAGCTGAGTCAACCTTGAGCCTGGTAAGATTTGAACTTGCAGTAATTGCAGGCAGCTGGCAACTTAAGTGCTACTTTTAACAACACTTAGTCCACTGCACCACCAGGCTCTTGCTGTTTAAAAACAGCAAAATTAGATCACATCCCATGTAGATGCTCAATTTCTCCAAGCTATGATAAAAATAATGGGCCAGTCAGCTAATGGAGTGACATTTCTGTTTTGAGTGATTGTTCTGAGGGACGTTTGCAGACTTAATCTGGATATGAGTAGACACCTTGCATGATCAGGAATCCTAAAAATTAGGTAGTCCTTGACTTATGATTATAATAGAGCTGACCCATTACAATCATAACTAGTGATGGTTATAAAGCAAGTCATCATGTAACCCACCTGATTTTACAACCTTTTTTGCAATAATCATTAAGCAAATCACCATGATCATTAAGCTGCCGTTGTTAAGTGAACCCTTTTTCTGCTATGGCACATTTTTACTGAAAACCAAAAGTAAATGCCACCATTCAACAAAAACAATGAAAATCACAGTCATGTGCATGCGACGTTACAAATGGCAGAAATGCAGATCAGTTGCCAAAATGTAGTCACATGACCAGGGAGTGGAGTGGGAGGGCATGCAATCATTGGAACTTCGGAACTTTTGTAGGGTCCTTGTAACTTCAAACAGTCACTAAGCAATCAGCCGTAAGTGGAGGACTCTGTGGAGGTAGCTTGTATGTTGCATAGTATTTTCTATTAATTTTTAAATAAACATGAGTTTAAATCTTCCTTCAGGTCCCAGGTTCCAACCATGGTTTTGATACCTAGCCTGTATTCTTCCCAAATTTCAGGAGATTTTTATTTTCACAGTGAATATATTGATATGTCTTGTTAGAATTTCCGGGCTGTAGTTGCTCACATTGGAGATTTGAATTTGTATACACAAGCTGGCTCAATGTATGAATAATGGAATTCAGGAGATAATTAGTTCTGTCACATAAGGTGTCCCCATATTATATCTCTTTTCACTTTATGGATCTTTAGTTTTAAAAAATAGAATACTTTCTTTTAGAAGGCAAACCAGAACTTTGCTTTCCCACGTTACACCTAAAGCAAGACTATTTTAGCTTTCATAGAATAAGGCAAAACAGGTTGTGTATAGGTTGAGTATGCAATGTTTGTTTCCAAAACAAAGCACAACAGGATGATTTGGCTGTGTGTACAGTATTACAGTACATTCCTAATGCAAAGATTAGTGCAAGAAGCACTTCAAAATGTTATTAACATTTGGCTGAGATTAGAGCTTTGCATTGAAATTATTCAAAATATTCTCCAATATGTTCAAATCACTGTTAACAAGTAGAAAAACAGGTAAAAAATTCTGTTTTCCAATTCTCTATTCATTTATAAGATTATTAGACAAATATGTTAATTTTTAGCTATAGTTAGCTCATACCAAAAAAAAAAAATACAGAAAATATTTTATGTTGCTTTTTTAATATTCAAGCTGATGAGTTCATTTGGGTGATAGTTCTTTAAGAGGAATGGAAGAATTTATGAATGACCAGGAACACTCATAATAATGTCCAAGAGACAACACGAATAAAATATTTTATGTTTACAACAGTAAGATAAAGTTAAAAACTCCTTCAGGATGGCCTCAGCTCATCATGGCTACATTAACATGTCCATGTTGTTTTTCCTGCAACAATATGGAAATGATTTGCCATTATCTTTTTCTGGGTGTTTTTAACTTCCTAGTCTAGCCTTTGTTTCTGGGATTTCCTGATGGCCTTCCAGCCAAAATGTGATCCTAATCTTTTTTTCATCATATCAGCTAAAAACTGCCTCTCAATCCAGATACAAATTTATCCATTGCTCCTGGCATTTAACTCATTGTTTATTTCTCTTGGACTTGCTGCAGATGTACTCATCTAAACTGAAAACTTTTCTTTCCAAAAAAATATAATCTTTGACCACCACTCTTGAATAAGTTTTAATTGACCTCCACAGAAGTATGCATATTTTCCTGCATTTTATATAATCTAGAAAATAGATAGGGGATATTATTACTACTTGATTGCAAACAGTAAATTATTTCACAATTAAAATAAAACAGCAGATTCTCATATTTATTACTTTGGTCCTCATTAGCAATTGCCTAAGTACCCATTCACAAACACGACAGTAATTAATGGTAATAAGAAACATTTTCACCGGAAGCGTCGCGGCGAGACAGTCAGGAAATTAGCAGGCACCGATGAGCTCCACGAAAACCAGGACTGACAAACCACTGTCGAGCGGTCTTTGGACCAGAACCGTCCTGTAGGGATGGGGAAGAAGGAGAGGCACCTCGGAGACCGAGAGGAACAGTCAAGTTCCTTGAAGGTCAGAGGAATTTCTCTCTAAATTGGCAGCAGGGACGGCAGCCATTACGGCTGTCACGAAGCTGGGGCAACCGGGCCAAGCAACAAGCAGGAACAGTGAAAGGAATGGAGTTTTGAAGCTAGGTGAGTGACAGCCAAACCAGATAAAATAACAGCACTAAAAAGCTTTTAAATTTGGAAAAACCCCAGCGAGAAATTGGCGGCTGAAGGGCACAGAGGGGAAAAAGAGGAGGTTGGAAGCAGAATTTAAAGGGATAAAAACCCGAAAAGAAAATTGACTTTTGGAAGGAAATTATTTGGAGAACATCAAAGATTATAAGAAATAACCCTAAATATGGAAAAAGGATTAGAAAACATAAGCAGAACTTTTTTTCCTCTTTTTTGAAGGTTAAGATAAACAAAAGAGAACTGAAATAAGTCCCTGTAACAGAAGTTTTTTTTATAAATTGAACAAATATAAAGAAAAAGAGAGAGAGAAGAAAGTATTGCTTAATTGGGACTGGACTAGATTGAGTGGATATTTTTAAAGTGAAAGAGAAGAAAAGAAACTAGTAAAATTGTTAACTAAAACAAAATGAATACCATGTTAAATTACCTATAAGAATTGTGGATTGTAGAGAGACATCTTCAGGAGGAAAAGAGTGGTGCAACTAGTAACTTTTGTTTTGGAAAATTCTGAATTCTATTTGAGATAATAGTGGTGAGAACTTTGGGGGAGAATTTCTCTGTTTGCAAATGGCTTGACTTTGGAGGGAAAAAAGAAAAGAAAAAGAGATCTTTAACGAGACTTTTAAAATTGGAATAAGACTAATTTGGAAAGAGTAAAATGGAGCAAGAAATCAGAGAGATGATTATAATGATATATTCGACTTTGAAAACGGAAATAAGGGAAATGAAGACATTGTTGCATAGAAAATCGAAATCTGAGGACTCAATAACTGAGATAGAACACGTTCAACCTGACAAGGATTTAAAGACAGAGATACAAGATGCAGAGATTGAAAACAAATCAGATAAAGCCAATGCAATTAATTATGTAAAATTAACTGAACATGAGGACAGTAACAAAGGAAAATTAAGTCCTGAGTATTAATTGGCTCCAGTTTCCAAGATACAGTTTCAGGTCAAAATTGCATTAAAATAATTCAAAATTATGAGGGGATGTGCGATTATGCTCCATAACTTTTCTGCAAAATGTGATACAGCAATGAGAATGGTGCCACACCAATGATTATAAATGTATCTTTTTATTGATATCAGTAACATAACTTTCCATTCATTTATTGATTTTCATTTAACATTTTCATGGTTTTTGAATGAAAAACTGACAAGCTCTAGCATCAGATTAAACAACAAAGTTCCACCTTTATTTGGTATCTAAACTGCGCTTTTTGGCTTTTCTCTTGTGAACTGCAGTAGGATCATCCCTGGGGAGATTCCAGTAGTAATCGGCAAGCATGGACGGACTCCATTTCCCTCAGTATCTTTTCTCCATGCCTGCGATATCCTGGTGGAATCTCTCTCCATTCTCATCATTCGTTGCCCACAGTTCAAAGGGGAATAGTCTAAATGTGAGTGTAAGAAGTGAATTTTCAGTGACATGTTTGCACCAAGTGCTTTATAGGACCTAAGCATATTTTCCACATGTTTTTCATAGACATCTGCCTTGCTATTCTCAAAGTGAAAATAAATATATACACTTCCATGTGGTACCATTTTCATTGTTCTACTATACTTTGTGGAGAAGTTACGAGGCCTCATGATCATTTAGATACCTGCCTCCCTTATAGGCAATTACACTCGCCTGTGTATAAATATTTAATTTAATTTAATTTAATTAATTCAATTTATATGCCGTCCCTCTCCGAAGACTCAAGGCGGCTCACAATACATTTTAAAAAACCATTATAAAAAACATTTAAAAATTAAAAACATTAAAAACTCATTCACGCCATTCATGGCCGGATCTCGCCAGATCACAAGAGAGAGATCAATGGCCCCAGGCCTGCCGGAAAAGCCAGGTCTTCACCGCTTTTCAGAAGGCCAATAGGGTGGGGATGGTCCGGACCTCAGGAGGTAACTGGTTCCAGAGAGCTGGGGCGGCCACAGAGAAGGCCCTCCCCTGTGGGCCCGCCAGCCGGCATTGTTTAGCTGACAGGACCCGGAGGAGACCAACTCTGTGGGATCTTACTGGTCGCTGGGAGCCATGTGGCAGAAGGCGGTCTCGAAGATAACCTGGCCCTGAGCCATGTAGGGCTTTAAAGGTAATAACCAACACCTTGAATTGTGAAATAGCTTGAAAACTTTAGCCAACCAGCACTTCATCACCTGTTTTGTAATTCATCAAATCAAAATATGTAAAATTAACACATTTTATCTTGGAGGTCGGTAATTTCCCAAAATTTGTAGACCAGTGTTGTTCAAGCAACTCTCTGGCCTATGAGTGGACAAAAAAGGGGAGAAAATGAGGCATAGGTACAGCAGAGCTTTATCTGATAAGATTACATGTTCACTTAGTGACCATTTTGCTTAACAATTGAGTTGTTGTAACCAATTGCAGTCACTTAACAAGGACTACCTGTATGGACAGTGCTTAAAAACATCTTTGTTATCTAATTTGACTAAGTATCATTAAAAAAATCCCATGATTACAAATCAAAGCACTGATTCACTCTAATCAAGTGGTTCAATTATTTCCCTGTTGTTTTGGGGTTTATTACAGGTTATCTTGTTTATGATTAGTTTGAAGGATAAAGCAAATACCGTGTTTCCCCAAAAATAAGACACTGTCTTATATTTTTTTGAACCCTGAAATAAGCGCTTGGTCTTATTGCCATGCGCTCAAAAGCCCAATTGGGTTTATTATCAGGGGATGTCTTATTTTGGGGGAAACAGGGTAATATTATGCAGAGAGAGAGATTAGTTAGCAAATGATCAGGTATTTATGATTTGTTATACAATATGCTGTCTATACCTTTGTCAAATAATTTGGCATTTTATGGAAAAATTAGAATATATTTTTAAGATAATTGGGCTTCTGCTATCTCCGTGGCATTCCAGGTATTTTTGTCAATGTAAGTCTTTCTGAAATCAGCGGATTCCCTTTTGCATTTTCCTTAAAAGCTCCAGGATAATATTCATAAAGTTTGAGTGACAAACAAAATAAATTCATAAATCCTACGTATCTTCAAGTCCATTTTTCATTTCAAAATAGCTGTCATTTCATCTTGCAAAGACAACGACAGGCCATTATTAGGGCAGTCACAGGTTTATGGACATATATCGTATTTAAACTATTTGGTTTATTGAAGAAATTGGTATAATAATAATAAATCACATTTATGCAAAGCAAAAGTAAAAATTAAAATTATTCTGTATTTCTCAGACTTTTTCTTAGAAGTCTGGAATAACTGAGGAACTGCCTCCAACTATATTGAGATTATCTGTACCAACAAGTACAGTTTAGTCATCTGATGAAAGCTTGGTCACTCCTTCTTTATAGCCATTACTGGTCCCACAGTGGGCTTGCAATTTAATTGAGAAAATTGGTCTCATTGTTAGCATTAACATTTTTCTCAAGCAAAAATTAATATTTGAATTAATTTTGATTTTATATTTGATTTGTAAGCTACATCTGATATTCTAGTAGTCAGCCCTCTACATATGTAGAGGGCTGACTCTACATATAGAAAATAATATGCCTTTCTAACCATTTTATTTTTAACATATAAAGGGGGGGGAAAACCCTAAGATATAAATAACCCGCTTTCTGAAATTTATTTTTGTCAGGCAGGTAGAGCTCGTGCTGAGGTAAGGGGTTAAAAACAGGAAATGTTATTATAGGTGGGTTGTCCTTATGAAGACTTTCCAGAACTTGCCTACACAGTTCACAACAATATCGAAGCAAAATTGAACTATCACATCTTCAGATCCTTCTTTGATTAGTGGTGGAAGGTTTCCAATAAAAGCAGGAAATTACTCACACTGAAGAGAAAGAAACAAGCTTCTTACATGCAGATGATCATCACTTCCAGCAATTGTTTTTTTCTCTGCTTTAAGTAAGCCGTATTTTCTTCATACAAACTAACGCATGTCTGAAGTTTTAAATTTTAAATTATAAATCAAGATTTCCTATACAGATTAGTTTGGATTGTGCAGGCTAATGAATTTTTGTGTCTTTGAGAGTATTCTTTAAAGAATAAAATCACTACCTTAAGGAGTTGCTTCTTATATTGTAGTCAAGGACTTTAAGCATAAATGTATCAAGCACTCCTTAAATGAATCTGCCTGCTAACTGATAAATGTTGGTTATTACAAATAACTACTCTATTTTATTACATTTTTAAAAACTTATTTGGAGCTTTTTCATAATCAAAAAGCTTTGAAGAAGGTGTTGAACAGGGCAATGTAAATGAGATTAGCAGTGCTGTCTTAGATTTGATAAAGGACTTCCTCTTTCACTTCCCATTGAAACAGCATCCAGTTATAGGGCATTTCACAGAGTTAAATTTGATTTCAGTGGAAATAAACATGTCTTTAATTTCTGTTCTCTCTGACACATGTACTCCACATATTAGCTGCTTAGGTTCCTATAAACATCAAAATTCCCTTCAATCTTTCAGTATGGTTCGGGAGGTGCATATTTACTAATCCTGGTTCGTAGATTCCTAATTCCTCAGATTTGATATAACAAGTTTTGGCTACATCGTCTGTGGTCATGAGGGAGTTCAGCACAGTATAAGTCATTTTATGCTGGTAGACCACTTGCATAATTTTCAGTTGTTAATTTTACACTCTTTTTTGCAATTGCTTATAAAGGGGGAAAGGGGGTCTTCGTTCCTGACAAGACTTGAAGAGTTTGCTTACTTTTAAATTACATTTTTGAAGACATGAATGCACCCTGATTTTACCATCCAAATGTGATTTGAGGGGAGGAAAAGGGCTTAAGAAAGAGCGCAGTGGAACGTTTTAGAACATTGCAAAGAGACTCTTCCCAGTTCTTCTAATGGCAGCATGGAAAAAAACTGCCCAGATAAAAAGATTATTATTATTATTTTAGAAATATTTCTGTTTCATATACACTTATATCTAAATGCAGGACTCTGCTTTTTATTTCATTTGTTTTCCTGTTTTCAGCGTGAATAGATTTATGCTTAAACCACATTATTTGAAAGAGAACTTTTTCTAGTTAATACTGACCAGTCACCATTTTTATGCATTCCTGGGCTTCAAATGCTCAAGGCAGACTTTTGCTGTCTTGTTCCTCCACCCATTCAGCAACCTGCCAGGATGTAAGCACAGTTCCTATAAAGTAGCCTGCAGGGCCATGCATATCTTTGCAGTAGCTTTTTTAGCGACTGTGGTTTGACACGAGTACTTTCATTGTGCCATCCCTTTTCTACTGCATTAACCTTGCTGTACTAGACAAAAATGGCCTCTTGGCACAAGCATTGCAGCAAACACGTTCCATCAAAATGAAGCAGCTGACTGTGGCAGATCCACTCCGCTTCAGTGCTTGTGTGAGATTGAATGCTCTTGCCTCCAAGAGGCATTTTGTCTTCTTGTGATGGAGCAGCGCTTCAAGGGAGATTAAATCCTAGATGACCAGGTGGCCACCTTATCCCTCCTTAAAAGCATCTGGTCAAAGGGAACATTTGATTCCGAGATTTCAGTTTCCAGAAATTATTTCAAGATGGTTTCTTCTCCAGATCCCCAACTCACTGGGGTGATTTGACTTTCCTTTTCTCTGATCACAGTTCTTAATGGCCTCACCATTTGCTACACAAATGCAACTGTGGATGGACACTTTGGTGGCATATCTTTAAAAACAAGACCATGAGCAGATATTTTTCTCGTGCTGTTACGATTTCATGAATGCATTTATTTTAACCAGTAAACTTGTCCCTGTGATTTTCCAAGGATATCAAGATGGCTGTTAGAAAAAGAAGGGGGGCGCGGTTCTTAATCTCCCTAAGCAAAGCAATTGCCATATGCTGCTAGACTTCATAATTCCTTCCTTTTATCCAGTTGCTCAGTGAGGTAATCACGTCTGCTTAATGCCAGACAGCATATTCTGTGTGTCCCTGGGGAATTTCCAAGATAGAGTTCTGCCTTTTTTACTAAGTGAGTCAGGAGGTACGTGGGTGGGGACAGTTCTCTTGAATGCCATGACATCATGTGGTGTCTATGACTGTCTTAGAGGTTTATGGTTTTTTATAAACCATCACTGGCCTGTAGAATAATGGCAAAATAATGAATAAATAGAATCCATAGAAGCATGCATTCAGGTTCAGTAAGAATATTTCTGTATATCGCTGGCCTTAAACTGGAAGTTTGCTCTCCTGTTTAAAATGCATAGGTGTAACTTCTGTATCTATGTAGCTCTGTGTATCTTTTTTGAAGGGGCAGAGACAAGGCAAATGTCTACAAATGAATGTGATGATTTTATTTTTTTTGAACTGCTTTAGCTGGTGTTTCCCAACGGCAACTCGGTCCCATTTCTCATACTTATCAAATATGATAGAGCTTCACTAATAATAAATAGTCAAATGAAAATTGTCACGTACAGTTTACCTTCTACAACAATTCACTTTGGACAGACATTTACACATAATATTTTATTTTTTATTTATTTTATTTATGTAATTTATATGCCGCCCTTCTCCTGAAGGACTCAGGGTGGCTTACAAAGAAAAACATTCAACAATTCAGAAATTACATAAATTAAAATCCAATTAAAATTAATTAAAATTATTTCAATGTAAAAATCCCCCAACGGATCAGCCCATTTGATGAAAGAGCCATGTCTTCAGTTAGCGGCGGAAGGAGTTGTTACACCGAGGAATACATTCCTCGGTGTAACTTAGTGTAGCAGATTATTTTCAGAATTCAAGGTTTCATTTAGTTAAATGTTCTTGTGGTGTAGTAGGTTGATCATGCAGGACGTGATTACTGATTTAAAGGAACAGTGTTGTACATGCTGGTTTTCTTAAAAGTTGAGTTATATTAGAGGTAACAGCACTTGGGATCTTTGCAGTAGCTGTCAAACAGAGGAATTGTCTCAAATAATATATTGGACCGTTCTTTGAATGCAGTCCAAAATTAACTGCACTGCAAGTTTCTAGTTATTTCAAACGGAAATATTTTAAAATAATGTTCCCATTCATTCTCAGTATAGATATTTTAATTGCACAAACTATTTAAATACTACCAAGTGTTCCATCCTATTGAAATCTGTGTGTCTCTTTTATTGGCAGAAATTCATCTCATAAAATAAAGTCACAACCAGTTGTAACTGCCTTGTGGTTGTGTATTCCATAATTGTGACGATAAAGTCATTAGAATCAAAGCTTTCTATTGAATATTCATACACACAAACATACGCAAAGTGTTTTAAAGAAGGAAAGGAAAATAATGCCAGACGAGACTGGTAATCTTTGCAATAAGGAAATGTGCCTTTCCCCATTTTGTTTTCAAAAAGGAAATAAATGTGGCTGTGTGGTTGGAAGAAGCTTTCACTTTCTGTATGTTGATACTAATTTTGCATTTTAATCAAAGAAGACAGCATGGTACAACTAAATTGATCAACTTTTTATGTGTTTATGTCCTTTTTTATTTACAGGTGTCAGAAACTATTTAAAGGAAGCTTTAGTACACATAATTGCTGTACATGCTGAGGTGAGACTAATGCAGCTTATCCACAATGATTGCCAAAAAAAGTATAAATGACCTTTGTTTTCCAAAAAATAGATTTAAAAATGTTACACGAAATGTAATTGATTAGTCTTCAGTTGGTAGTTATGACGCCTTGTTTCATCTTCACCAATACTGCAGCTATCTTTTCGAACATTTTTTCTCAACCTCAGCAACCTTAAGATGTGTTGACTTCAACTCTCAGCATTTCCCAGCCAATGGGAATTCTGAGAGTTAAATATAGTAGAATATAGTAGAGATAAATGAGGGACAAATCTTTTTTGTTGCACATTCCTGCATGTTTAATTTTTCAATTCTGTGCCAGCTTTATCCTTTTATAGAGAAAATAAGTAAGAGAAAAAATAATGGTGTCTGATTTTGTCCATGGAAAACCAATTTTAAAATCCACAGCAGAACAGTGCCTTTAGAAAAAACCAATTGAAGCCATAAAAGTATATACCTTTTTAAAGCTGCTGTCCTGATAACAACTATAGTAAAATACAGAGAGAGAAAAATAAACGCAGAATTTAACATTGTGTTTCATGTGAAATCTGCAGGTATTCACTATCTCAAAGGAGCTTGTACCCAGAGTTCTGTCAAGGATTGTTGAAGCAGTTGCCGAAGAACTCAGCAGACTAATGCAGTGTGTTTCATCTTTCAGCAGAAATGGTGCTCTACAGGTAGTCAAGTTATGGGTTGTTATTGTTAATAAACGTGACAATTTTTTTTGATGTAGTTTTCCTAAATTCCCATGGGTGTAGCTGGTTGAATTCACAATAAGTAAGAAAAGTATCTTTGAGTTAACCCAAAGGTCAGGGGTGAAATCTAAAATTTTTTGCTACCAGTTCTGTGGGCAGGGCTTAATTAATGGGTGGGGCTTGTTGGTAAGGTGACTGGGAGGGCATGGCTTGTTGGCCAGGTGGGCGTGGCCAAGTCAGTGTCACTTCTTTGCCCTTTTTTAACCTACAAAACAGAACACAACACAACTGGCTCACCCACAATATAAAAGCAGCTGTGCTAGACCCAAAATGGCCCCTGCAACAAGCAAGAACCTCACACAGCCACAAAAAACCAACTTTCACACTTTACACAAACAAAATTCCACATACAGCTTTGTGAGATTTTGTGTGATTGTGTAGTTAGAGTGAAACACTACAGAAACACACTAAATCTCAGAAAGCTGCACAAATATTATTTTATTTTATTTTATTTCTATTTTTATATAAAAGCAGCTAAATTTAAAACTTCCTAAACTTTAAATGGCTAGGTCTAAAAAAAGAACAACTAAAAAAACCCCAATGAACTATTTTTTTAAAGCTCCCAAAGGGGAAAAAAACTTACCCAATTGAACAGGGGTCTCCAAGCTTGGCAACTTTAAGACTTCTAGACTTCAACTCCCAGAATTCTTCAGCCAGCTTTACTTTGCTGGCTGAGGAATTCTGGGAGTTGAAGTCCACAACTCCCTGCCTGCTTGATTGCAGGCAGGGAGATTCAGTTGCTTGTTGATGCAATCGATTGCAGGGATTACAGCAAGGCATTGCAACCAGCAGCTAAAGTAAGCAAGCTAAGGGGGGAAGGGAATTTTTGCTACCGATTAGCAGGCAGAGCCATTTAAAAGGAAAAAAGTTTTTTTCTTTTACATGGCTCTGGCGATCCAAGCTGAGTTGCCTGATTAGCAGGCAACTCAGCTGGGATTCAGAGCCATTTAAAAGAAAAAAAAGGCTCTGATGATCACGCGGCTCAGCTGGACATGGGGGGCGGGGGCAGGGATTTTTGCTACCGGTTCTCCGAACTGCCCACTGCCATCGCTACCTACTCGCCCGAGCCGGTCCAAACCGGGAGCATTTCACCCCTGCCAAAGGTACTTTTTCAAGAGGCAACTGGACTTTCTGGTTTTTCTTTGAAGACATTTAGCTTCCCATCCAAGAAGCTTTTTCAGCTCCAACTGAATGGTGGGGAATGGAGGGATTTATACTACTTGCAGACAACTGGTCATTTGCATTCTTTTAGCAGGTTGTTAACGTCACTTGGAGATTTATCTGAGTCATCAGGGTCACCTGAGTGGTGCAAAGGGGTGTGTAGCCTTCTTGGAACTTTTTCAAACTGTTGTAGATTGGAGATAGATAATCTCATATCCCTCCCCCTCTGTTGAGAGAGGGCTGTTCAATTTTGACATAGATGGCCTCTTTGACCCCTCTTTCAAACCAGTGGTCTTCTCTGTCCAAAATGTGGCTTTGCTGTCTTCACCCATGGCCTGGATGACTGAGAATCTCCATAGATATCTTTTGAGTTAAGATCTTCATCAGATAACTAAAAGAAGCAAGCAAGCTACTGTAATTGTGCAGGAGCAAATTCTTTTTGTTCCACATTGTTCTACAAACATTAATATGATATCAATCAAATGTAGCCAAAGAATAATTACCTTAGCATTTTTAAGACTACATGAATTTTCTGAAGCTGTTCCATAAATATATAAATACTGATATCATATATTTGGTTGTAATTCTTCCTTTGAAATCTATTAATAGGGATCTGTAATAATTAAAACCAGACTCTCCTTAATCCAAGGAACAACTCTTATGGTAGTTTATTCCATCCACAAGTCCAAAACCTAAGACAACTTTTTTCCAAAGAGCACATCCTTTGAAATTGGATGGTTAAACTTTTGGATTTGAATTTACTTTCAAAACCCATTATACCACAGTAATATGAAATGGGTAATCTATATACGGTAGATACATCTTAAAATCACTCACCTGAAAAGTGGGAAATGTTAGGTTTTCCCCACTGCCATTTTCCCTGGCCTAATTAATAGCCTCTGGGCATTTTAGTCTCAACATAAAGGGGGGGGGGCACAAATCTTCCTGCTTCTCTTTAGGCTTCATTCATGCATAATCATATACAAACGCAGGTTCCCCTCCCTCCCCACAAAAACAAAATGCAGATTTTACTCTCCTGAACTTCCTTCCTCTTTGGTAAATGTTATATTAAGAACCCTTATCATTTCTGGGTAAAAAAAATATTAAGAACAAATATAATCTAAATATGGAAACTTTATATCATATTCAGATTGACTTTAATTGATATCTGAATGTCCAAATCTAATTGTCCTTAAATTTGTTAAATGAGATCCCACATATACTCGAGTATAAGCCGGTTTTTTCAGCACATTTTGAATGCTGAAAAAAGCCCCCCTCAGTTTATAATCGAGTGAGGGAAAAAATGCCTTTTTTCCTGCAACCGTTTTGGCTCCCAGGGGTTGCAGGGAGGCTCGCTAAAGCCAAAATGGGGCATGGGGGGGTGCGGCGCCCCTCCCCCGCGCCCCTTTTTGGCTCCCAGAGGCTGCAGGGAGGCTTGCTAGAGGCATGAGAGGGGTGCCTAGCAAGACTCCCTGCAGCCCCCTGGAAGCAAAAATGGGCTGCGGGGGGGTGGGTGGGGCTTCAAGGGAGAAAGAAACAAAGAAATCCTCACTGTTTAGGGAGATCCCATGTGCACTGAGCTTGAGTTGAGAGTTTATTGTAATTGTAATTGAGAGCTTATTGTAATTGGCTGCTACCTATCCTTGCTTGTAAAATGTAGCCCTTTTACAACCTGTGGACTTCAACTCCCAGAATTCTCCCAGCTTGGCTGTCTCAGGAATTCTAGGAGTTGAAGTCCACAGGTTGTAAAAAGGCCACATTTGCCCACCCCTCACCTAAGCTAATCAATAGAGGAGCTCTAAGAATGCCAGATGAGAAGGAGAAAGGGAGGGAGAAAGAAAGAGAGAGAGAGAAGAAAGAGACAAAAAAAGAAAAAGGAGGAAGAGAGAGAATGCAGGTATCTCTTAATAGAGGCTTGAACTTGCCTGACATTAGATCAAGCCAGTGACTGGGTGGGCGTGGCTAGCTGGTCATGTGATATATGTGTATAGGGACTACTCAAGGGGCTGAAAAAAGTCATTTCTGACAGGTCCTCACACTTTTGACCGGTCCTCACACTTACGACCATCCTCACATTTATGCTCGTGCAGCATTCTTAACAACCATGTCACTCATTTCACAACTGCTTCTCTTCACCATGGTGATAAGATAGGGCAAAAAACATAAAATGTGAGGACAGTCGTAAATTCGAGGACTGGTCAAAAGTGTGAGGACCAGTCAAAACTTTTTCAGCCCTCTGAGTAGTCCATATGCACAAAAGGACTACCCAGAGGGCTGAAAAAAGTGATTTCTGACAGGTCCTCACACTTTTGACCGGTCTTTGCACTTATGACTGGTCATCATTTATGCCCATTGTAGCATTCTTAACAACCGTGTCACTCATTTCACTGCTTCTCTTTATCATGGTGACAAGATTTTTGTTTTTGTTGATCCTCTTTTCCACTTACAGAGCTAGTTTACTGTTTTTCTTTGAAATCAATATTCAAAAGCATTTAACCAACTGATGCTTCAATTAATGTAATGTTATTGATATCTATTTTTATTTTGAAATTTACCAGTAGCCGCTGCATTTCCCACCCTAGGTTTATACTCAAGTCAATAAGTTTTCCCAGGGTTGTTTTTGGTTTTTGTTTGTTTGGTTTAGTTTGGTTTGGGGTTTTTTAAAAAAAAAATTGGGTGCCTCGCCTTATATTTGGGTCGGCTTATACTCGAGTATATACAGGGGGGAGAGATATAGCAACAAAAAACTTAAAAAAAAAAATTAAGGCCTCTTATTTGTGCTTGCTGCTATAAAATTATCCCTAAAATTTGTTTAGCAGATCTTAAATATTGTAAAATCAGATGCTGAAGATGTAATACTGAAATATTTTTGTCCTTCAGGCTCGACTTGAAATTTGTGCCTTGAGAGATTCCGTGTCTGTATTCCTCACCTCTGAAAGCAAGTAAGTAAGAAAAAAAGTGACAGCATCAGTTAACACCCTTTTTAATAAAAATAATAAAATATGCTCCAAATGAAAAATCCCTTCATAAAATGTCTTAATGTAAACATCGGTTAATTGAGATTCCCAATACCATGTTTGTGATCTCTGGAACTACTTCTAATAAAATACAAAAAATTAATAGAGGCTTCCTGTTAATTTTGAGGAAGAAAATACCCCCATACACACACACACAGACATACACAGAGTGTGTAAGCCTTAATGGAGACTATAATTGATAAAACTTTTTTTAAAAACTTTGACATCACCACCACCATTCAAAATGGAAGAAAAAAATAAATAAAATCTTACTTATTTTGCTGCAATACCCTGATCCTTTACATTCATGGTCACCACAAAATATTAAGTTGAGCCCTTGTAATCAAATGAATTTATTTATATATTTCCATTTCAGCTTAAAATTGCATATGACTCCATAATTTTCTTGGTATTTATTTGATAGCTTTATTTGTTTAGAAAAAAAGTGGGGGGGTTAGGGGTGAACCCTGAGTTTGATATGGGATTAGACTACATCCCTTCCTTAAAACATCTCTGGTTATTCTATATTTTGCAATCATTCCATTTCCAGTCTTAAAATCAGTCTTCCCAGCCTGTTGGGTATTGGAAGTGAAGTGCCAATATATATAATGTGTGTGTGTGTGTGTGTGTGTAGTTGTTTGTTCAAAACTTCTTCATGGAATCTTTTGTTTTAATTTCCCACAAAACATTTCCTCCCCCAAAAAAGTCCTATTAACTTCTCATTGTTAGATTTTCATACAAGAATCTCTTTTCCCCTCCCCCCCCAACAATTTCATCAGGTCTCTCCTAGCATAAGGTAGATTTTCCTAGGCAAATTCAAGCAGCTCTCTAGCTTTCAGCAAATTTTTTTCAATACAATATGGGTTGGATTGTTTTGCCTGGAAATAACTCAAGTGCAACACTTTTAGTATTGTAATAATAATAATAATAATAATGTATTTAATTCAAGGTAGTGAACACACCTAATCATCCTGCGTTCTATTTTCCCTGCAACAACAATCCTGTGAGGTGGGTTGGGCTGAAGAGACAGTGACTGGCCAAAAGTCATTTAGCCTTCCTCAGAAGGAAGGCCCAAATCTCACAGTCTCCTGGTTTTTAGCTGAGAACCTTCACCACTATATCAGACTGGCTCATGACCACTAAGTAACAACCAACAATTCATTTGCTTTCTGGTCTCAGGAGTGTGTTTTCCTGACTATTGTGAAATCTTATGGTATATGGAAAATCAGTTGAGCGAAATTTCATGTCTACCTATTACTAGTGGGGGGGAAATAGTGTTTGTTATAAATGGATATTCCCTAAGAGGTTTTATTTTTTTTTTTAAATTAAATTAAATTAGATTTTAAATTAAATTTTTTTTAATTAGTTCCTTCAGTGAAAATTCATTAGTGTCACAGGTCTGTCTGGATTTCTCAGGAAAAATCCTTGAGCAGGGACTTAGCCACCACTTAGTCAGTTACAGATCTTCCTGAGTAAATGGCATTCTAAAAAGGAATATTCTTCCTATTCTAACCAATTGCTGTTATACTGGAATAGTCCTTAAATTATTGGCTAAGGGTTAAGTTTCATCAGTGTGCATGAGGCTTCCTAGATGAGTTTGAAAGCATATCACAGATGTTTAGCACAGATTAAACACATTTCAATAGAAGCAATCCGTTTGCTTTCTGTCACCAACAGTGAGGAGAGACCAGTAAGTTACATGAAAGCAACACCTCTATAATACAACATCCATTTTCATACTGCCTTTTTTATTAAAGGATAAGGTTTAGCAATATCCACATAAGGAAGATAGTTTTAGAAGACAAGATAAAATTGCAAAGTCAAAATGAAACTGAGAACTGAATGATGAAAGCTTTAAATTCTGTGGAATAAAATGACGACATTGCATGTATATGTGCAAATATGTATGTGTGTGCGTATGCACATGAACTCTGAAAGCTATCCAGAAATCATTCCTGTAAGTGGCTCTTAATTTGTATTAATTTTAATGGTAAATATTTTGTAAGAATTTGCAGGTTGCGTGTCTAGCTTCAAATGCAAACACATATAAGGCACACACTTAAATAACACATAGAGACTGGAAATTAATAATTTTGGTCAACTTGTGTAAGGGAAATATCTGTTTAATTTACAGCTCAAGCTTTAAGCAAGCTCTGGAAGCCTTGCCTCAGCTGTCAAGTGGTGCAGATAAAAAGTAAGTTGGTATCCTTTTATAATTTAGAAGGTGCATTTTGCAAATATTACAGCGGTTGAAACATTCATTCCTTGAGGAGAAACCTATTTTTGATCCAAGGCATGGCAAATACGGTGATAGTGGTGGCGTTTCCATTACACAATTTTCCATGCACACAGTACATATGGACTTTAATGTGATTTATCATTATAACAATTCTGCAAAGATTACAAACGACTGACTTTTTGAAACATCAGCAAGACACTGAAGAGCAGGAAGAAATTTGTTCTTGGATTATCAATGTCCAAAATAGAACTTTTTATTTAATTCATTACAGTGGCCTTGAAATATTCCCTTATTTGTTCATTTCCCCTAAGCTGAACCAAACAGCAAAATTTTCATGTCAGTATTGGAAGAAGCTGGAATCCGAATTGCTTCCAACTCCTCAAAGAGTTATTGATACGTTAAATAATAGTTTTCCCCCAGAATGCAATTTATCTGCTAAAACACACATATGTTCTTGTTACTTCTGCAAGATCAACACTAATTACACAGCAGCATTTCTAATAATGAATTCAAAGGATTTAGACCTGTTGATAGTAATAAAATAGACTTAAGACTGACTTATGAAACATCAACTATATTTAGATGCTGTATTTGTACTCATTCCTGCAAGATAGTGTTGAGGTGTTGAAGTAAAAACTCACATGCTCATATCCTTTTAGTCACTGGATCTAGTACAGATTATATAGCTGTGGAATTTACTGCAACTATTAAATACTGTTCTTTTTTTTATTTTCAAAAAGGAAATCAGTGACTGCCTAAAATATAATTTAACGTTTTAATGTAAGCTTAAATTGCCTTCCTTTTTTTTAAATTTGTGTATTTTTGTCAGGGGCACTAAATTTTTTGATCATGATTTATGATTTTCAGAATATTTCCTGAATGCTGGATTTAACTAGTGAAGTAAACAAACAATAAAAGAAAAGCAAGACACTAAAGTAAAGGGCAGACAAAACAGTTCAATTTTGATTGTGCCACACAGTTCATATATAAAGCAACATTAACTAAGATTCTGAATTTAGGTTACATGACCTATCTAAATTTTCTTAAGTTATTCCTGCTCTTTAAACAATGTTAACCTCTCAATGTCATATATCGCGGGTGTTAAACACGTGGTATCACATTGCCATGACGTGACATTTCGTGACGTTTTTCGCATTCGCAGAGCTGGGGTGGGTGTGGCCTGTGCATGACGCATCCAGCCTGCAAGCCGCCAGTTTTACACCCGTCATATATGCTTAATGTGGATAAATTCTGCAGCGTTCAACAAGACTCATTTCTTAGGAAGCATCAAGAGTTCCACTTAAAAGCTAAGAGCAATTATCTCCTTGTATATCAATCTACATAAAATTATTCTTAAGAATATCAATATCTTTGATTATTAGGAAAGAGCTAAAAATATTTGTATACAAATGATAATGTTTTGTATTTACAGTTTATTTTGAACACATAAAAGGCTGTTGAAGTTGTGAATCTTATTCCACCAGGACTCAACCTGTATAAATGCACTTGTATTCCTCAGGAAACAAAATAAAAAGGCATAAGGTTACATACCTATAAATAATGCACCTGCCTATATGTAGTCTTATTGATAACAATTTCTCACATCTTGGAAAGACAAGCTAAATATTTTGGTAGAAGTGTTTGTAGATTACTCTGAATTACTGAGATTGCCTGATAGAGAACAGATTTGTTAGAAAACAGGTTGCATAGAAACCAAATTTAAAAACTAGAGACCACACAAGGATATTATTAACAGTAAGACAGATCCATTTTACAAATAGTCTAAACTCAGCATATCATTTCATGTATCTGATAAAATGCTCTGTAGTTCTCAGGAATCTATTTCCCCTCCTACCACCCACATTCCTGCCTCCACTTTGTGTGGTGGAATCAGTGGCAGACAGGAAGGAAGCCCCAAAGAGGAAGTTAAAAGATATTCCAGCATGGACTCCATAGGTAGGAGGAAGCATATGAGATCAAACACTGAGGTCTATATCAGGCTTTCCCAGGAAAAGCAGGCAGTCTGGTGAGATTGTTGTGAACTGGGGAATCAACAACAAGGAAGCCTCTTGACCTAACCTGAGAGTAGTTCTGGTTGCTTGTGCCTGACAAACTAGCTCTTCATTATTCTTGAATTGCACCTAAACTCTTCAAGTCAGTCAATATCTTAATTTTTTTTTACAGATTGCTGGAAGAACTACTGAACATATTCAAGAGCAGCATGCAGTTTCAGCTCACCTGCTTTCAAGCTGCTTCTTCCACAATGGTGAAGACCTAATTCTGAAACTGAATTCTTTCAATGAAAAGGGAACCATGAATGCCATCAGTCTTGTTCTCAAGTAACTGTACACTTCTTTTCAGTGACCTCATTTTCCTGAATCAAAATTCAGAGTAAAATTATTAATAGATTTATTGCTTCTAGAAATAGCAAACAGTCCCATTTTGTTTTGATGAGAATTTACTCTGAAACATTTTAAACAGCAATATATCACATATGCTTAATAGCTTGGCAAACTGGTTGTATTTATTATCCTAATAAATGTTGACAAGTAATGTCACCAGATTCCTTAAATTTCTCAGCATATTTACCAAAATGTTCTAAAATTCTCCATATCAGTAGAGATGTTTGGTTCATTAAATGATGGCATGTGTACTTGTATCACCATCTATCATCACACATAGACCTGAATATCCATTGTTTGCCTGCTGGCCTCTATGGAATGAATTCTTTCAATCAGATATATACGATGGTATGTGGGAAAGACCTTGGCTGAGTAGGCCAAGAGACACTGCCAAGGGAATGATCAGATAAGAGACAGTACAGCCCACAACAAGATAATGGGGAGGACAAGAAACTCAGACGAGACCCTCCCTACTTTCTCAAGCTGTAAAGGAGAGTGAGGGGAGGGTTAAACTTTGAAGCTTGCAGGATTCTATTAATGTAGCTTTATAATAAAGTTGAATTAGCTTATCTACTTGTGATTTGTATCTAATTTACCCATCAAGGCCAACAACATACTGCATTGCAGTAGAACTCTTCTTAATGAATTGATTATGTGACATCAAGTCACGATTGATTCTTAGCAACCATGTATAGATAGATCTCCAGGTTGATCTAATGGTGAAATTGAGTTAATCCACTTTTCTGCTGGTCATCCTCTTCTTCTCTTTCTTTCCATATTTTGCAGCTCTTGCAGACTTCTTCAGATCACTGGGTTTTCACATGTGTCCAAAATATCATAATTTGAGCCTTGAGTGAGAACTCTGGATTGACTTGTTCTGTGATTCATTCATTCGGTTTTTTGGCTGGCCATAACATTGTCAGGGTTTGTCTCCAGCACCAACATTCAAAAGTGTCAATCGTCTTTATATCCTGCTTCAAGTTCAGTTTTTGTTTGCATAGCATCACAAGCTAAAGCACTGACTAAACGTTCATCAGTAAAATACCATTGAGATGATGCACAAGTTGCTTCTGTATATATCCTTAAATACTTCATTCCAGAATAATTTTGGGTGTATGTTTGCTATTTCAATCTGGAAGACAGAGTATATATATAAGGAAGTTGTCTGTGTGAGAGTTTGTGAATCTAGGAAAGATGAGCCAAGCAAACTAAATACATAATTGTTTTTCTACATTCACATAACTGTAGTTATATGCATGTTTGCAACTATTAAAACCTCTTTTACAAGAAAAGATTATAAGATTTGTAGATAAACACATAATGATGTATTCTAAAGAACCTGAAAAAGTAAAAATGATTCCATTTTTACTCAGCTTTTCAAATGTTATGAATCACAGTACTAAGGAAAACCAATCCAGTCATCAAGGCCATTTTCTACCTGTCAAATGGATTAATGTGCATCAAAAACTTATTTCAAGCCAGGCCACTTATTATTACCTTTACAAAGTAATCATTCAGGTTTTGAAATTGCTACCTCAAATTTAGACTTGGAAACCTCAAATGTGTATTCATAAATATCTGCTTCAGTATTTGCTTTTCAATTATCTTGTGGTCTTAATAAAGTGAAGTCAGTTATCTTGATAACAGCATTGAAAGTAATATAGATATTTTCATTTGTATTTAGTGACAAGTTCAGAACTTGAAGCAATGTGTCTTTCTCATCAAGCTTTCTTTTTTCTCCCATTCCCCAAGTGAAGCCATTATACAATAATTGCTGAGCAAGGATGATTCAGTAATTGTTATTACATACACCATGTTTTCGCACCTTTTATTGTTTCCCCCGTCTTTGTCTCCTCACACATCCCTTTCCCCTTGTTATTTATTTATGAATTCATACAACTGAACTCAAAATTTGTGTTCTTGGACAGTGTGCAAAACAACAACAATAACAACAAACCACCGCTAATACAAACTAAGATAGCTCATTAAAATATACAATAAAATGACAAACAGAACTGAAATCTTCTGCAAACCCACATTGGAAATCCAGCTCAACCTGGCCCTAAAGTCAGGGGAGGAGTCAGGTCTTCACCAACCTTCCTGCAGACTTGTAGAGTTGTGGCCAACTGTTTATATCTAAGGGGGGATAGGGATTGCCCCAGAGAAGACAAGCATCCTGGGTCCCATAAGATACTGTTTTAATGAAGGGATCCAGAGTGTTTACCCTCATTGGAAAGTGTTGGACGGGCCTATACCCTTATAAGTGAACAATCCTCTAGAAAAACTGGTCCTATGTTATGTAAGGCTTTTGACGGTGAAATTCCAACTAATTTCTTCAACAGGGATGGTCTACAAAACGCTCTGGAAAAACTATAATAATAACAATGACATTCTTTGGAAGGAATAATACATGTAAACATCTCAGTTTGCTGCACTTATCGTCTGACCTGAATCTCCTTTTCTTCCTTATAAAGACAAGTAGGCCTCAATGACCACAATCAGGATGAGCAACTCTGTCACTAAATGCCAGGGTGTTAAACAAGGACTTACATGACTGGAAATTTACTGCTGGCTTTTCCATTGACTCTGCTTCCTGTGGAAGCAAGTTATGAAATGCACAAATGGCAATCATGGGACTGTAGGACGCTCCAACAGTTGAAAATGCCCATTGAAAAGTTTTTGAACACTCTCTTAATTTTGAATGGTCACTAAACAGGGCAAAGATTACCAGACTACAAGTCATAGACCTAAAAGGAAAAGAAAGCAAACCAGGATCAGTCATCTCCACTTTCTGGGACTGTGGCTACTGTTACTAAATATTATGAGATTAATAATTGACGTCCACTCCAGTGGTGGGTTGCCCCGGTTCACACCGGTTCTATAGAACCGGTAGTAAAACCAGCGGGAGGCCATGCCCACCGACCCCGACATCACCAAAACACTTCTGCGCATGCGCAGAAGAGCGTGTGCAGAAGAGCGTGTGCATGAACAAAGCAAGCGGTAGTACAAAGTGGTAGTAAAGGTAAGTAGAACCCATCCTGGTCCACTCTGATGGACTTGTGACAAAGTAAAGAAATATTGGAGTAGGATTCACATCTTAATATGGAAGATTCTCAAAGTGAATATAAAGATAAAACCAGAAACTTTTCTTTTGAGTTTAATGGAAAAAGACTTGGGGAAAAAAATTGGGAACTTTGACGTTATAAATGTTGACGGCAGCAAGATTATTTTATGCACAAAAATGGAAGGTTATTTTGGATGAATGGCTGCAGACGTTGATGGAGTTAGCAGAGATGGTTAAACTGACTGCTCTTATTAAAAGACAAAAACACAACTACTTTTGTTTCTACTTGGAAGCCGCCACAGGACTCGAGGTGGGAAAAAAAATGAAACTTTGATTTTGGGTTTTACCGATTAGATAGGTTTGTTGTTATAGAAATGGCTAGTTTATACTATTAGGTAAAAGTAAAAAAATAAAGGTTTGATGCAAGGGTGGGTTCTACTTACCTTTACTACCAGTTCACAACAGGAGCGAGCGTGCGTGCTTCTGTGCTTGCACCGAAGCTTCGGCACATGCACAGAAACTTCTGCATATGGACAGATCATCAGTGATGACGTCTGGGTGGAGCCTCCTGCCAAACTAGTAGCCACCCACCACTGGTTTGATCTTATTATTCTATTGCACCAAAGGGAGTCGGAAGTCAATGCCTTTTCTTTCTTTTTCCCCTTTTTCCTACACTTTTCCCTTCCCCTTTCCCTCTCCTATCTTTCCTACTATTTTCTTTTGTATTTATGTATCTTATAGTATTAATACATGAATAAGCTATTAAAAAATTAAAATAAATAATTGACGTGACACTATGTATAATAGCATTCCCGATGCGTTTCTTTTTCACCTTATTTCTCCTTCAGCGAATCCTGGAAAATATAATTGCCCGATTTGTTTCTTCACCAAGGTTGCCACAATTGACCTAGCATTTGTTTCTAGATAATATCTTAGTAAAAAGGTTAAGAAAATCACTTGCCATTTACCTGACCTTCAAAAATAAGTGACAGTTTTTGAAGGGGGCTTTTCATGCATTTTTGAGACGAAAAGCTAGTTCTTTTTGATCCCCACTTGTGAGGGGAAACAAAATCCTGGTTCGGGCTCTTAATGATGAGGGGAAAAACCTAAGGGAAGCTGAATATAAACGGCTGGAGATCTGAGCTCTAGATTTGTAGGCTATCTTTTTAATCAGAGTCTTTCTCCTCAGTAGAGTTTATATCATATTGTTAAGGAAAACCACAGGGGACTACTTAAGGGGCAAGCCACAAACTGAGTACCTCAGTACCAAGTGCATGTAAAGTAAGAAATACGGGAGGGAATGTATCAAGCCTAATTGTAGTAGTATATGTGGCAAATTGTAATTGGGTGACCATGTGACCTGCTTCACGGATAACAGCCCTGCCTTTGAAAAGTTTTCAGCTGAAAGTAGCACCAAGCTTACTATTAATTGAGATGCAGAGGGTCATTAGGATGCTGATACAACAGCTATGCTAAAATAAGATTCAATTTCTAATCTAGTAAAGTTCTGAACATGTAATAAGGAGACATGCCATACTATCCCACCATTTTGGATAAGCAATTGGCCTTGAGCTACTTCTACAGGACTATCTCTTGTCTGAAGACCTGAGCAGTTCACATTTGATTTAAAAATGAGGAGCCTGTTGTATTCGAAATGGAACACAGAATTCTGGAAGATTCCATTAGGCCTTTCTATGACTTTGATTTAGTTGTTTTGACAGTGGCCTGATATTTTTTCTAGAAGTTACTCCTCAACTGTAAATTAAATGCAATCACCCATATACAGGATTCTGGACAAAATGGTGGCAGACCGTATCCAGAATACCACAATCCAGATTTACTTTAGGAAACCATAAACTTGCCACTAAAAGTTGAGAGGGAGGGAGGGAGGAAGGAAGGAAGGAAGGAAGGGCCCTGCCATGAGGATGGCCATATTTAGCCTCCAAGCAGAAATTCAGAAATTGGGATAGGATGAGTGTTAGAATGGTTGGAATTATGTCTGTCTAGTCTAATGAAGAGAAAGACTAAGGGTGACATTTGAGGAGTAGTCACGGAGAAGAGTGGGTTGACTTATTCTCCAAAGCACCTGGGGGCAAGACAAGAAGTAATGAGAGGGATCCTGTTGTAACCTTGCTGGATGCTACCATTTAGAATATATAATCTATTGTAGAAAAGCATGGTTAATTAAAAAAAGGACATTGTACAGGAAATTTTCTATGCTTTTGCTGAGCCAAGGAGAGAACACTCCAATATTGGAAATGTATTTTGACATAAATATTGAGCAATTAAATTAGCTCTTGCACGTCTACATAAAAATTGAAATCCAATCAATTATGATCACTCAGGGAAGATTTTCATTTATTCATTAGTTGTGCCATCATATAGTTTAAAAAAGAACAGCAGTGGATAAAAAGAAGAAAAAATAAAAATAAAAATGTGTCTCTGTGTGTATAAACAAATACATGCACACTTACATGGGAAAGTCAATTTTACTATATTAACTAGTATGTCAAAAACCGTTCTTGACAGTACTACCACCCTCTAATCACAATGGCACAGTATTTACTGACTTTTATAGATATGGCTGATCTTTCAATAGGAAAGATACAAAGTCTGAACTTCTGCTAATAAGATAGAGAATAGCTGTAACCATAAGGTAAAGGTAGTCCTCAACTTACAACCATAATTGAGCCCCAAATTTCTGTTGTTAAGTGAAACATTTATAAAGTGAGCTTTGCCCCATTTTATGACATTTCTTGCCACAGATGTTAAGTGAATCACTGTAGTTGATAAGTTAGTAACCTGGTTGTTAAGTAAAACTGGCTTCCCCGTTGACTTTGCTTGTCAGAAGGTTGCAAAAAGTAAGCAAATGACCCTGGGACACTGCAACGGTCATACGTTTGAACCAGTTGCCAAGCATCTGAATTTTGATCACATGAGCATGGCAATGCTGCAAAGGTCATAACTCTGAAAAATGGTCATAAGTCACTTTTTTCAGTGCCATTGCAACTTCGAACGATCATTAAATGAAACATTGTAAGTCAAGGACTACCTGTGTTATTTATAAGGCAGCCCAAACAATCTTTTATCCAAAATCTTGCATTCAATCCGGATCGCCCAATCCGGTAACAATGGCGGTGGGTGCAGTGGTGGGAATCAAGTAACTTAACAACTGGTTCTCTGCCCTAATGATTGCTTCCAACTACGAGTTTGCCAAACTGCTCAGAAAGTTAACAACCGGTTCTCCTGAAGTGGTGCGAACTGGCTGAATCCCACCACTGGGCGGGTGGTTCAGAGAACCGGTAGCAAAAATCCCTGTGCTCCAGCCCCCCCCCCCGCCATGCCCAGCTGAGTCGCTTGATCATCAGAGGCGTTTTTTTACTTTTAAAAGCATTTTTTCTACAACCTCTTCGGGCGAAAAAATGCTTTTAAAAGTTAAAAAAAAGCCTCTGATGATCGCGCAGCTCAGCTGGGATCATCAGAAGCTTCTAAAAGCATTTTTTTCTGCAACTTCTTCAGCCGAAGAGGTTGTAGGGAAAAAAAATGCCTTTAAAAGCCTCTGGTGATCCCAGTTGAGTTGCCTGATCGTCAGAGGCTTCTAAAAGCATTTTTTTCTGCAACCTCTTAAGGTTGTAGAAAAAATGCTTTTAAAAGTTAAAAAAAAATGTGGGCCACGCCCACCAGTCACATTACCACCACCACCAAGCCACGCCCACCAAACCGGTAGTAACAAATTTTAGATTTCATCCCTGATTCAAAGCCCTTCTTGAAAAGCAGAATAAATGGATTCAAATTTCTATCTTCTGCTATAATTCACTGCCTTGCTGACTGCTGAAACATTGCCTCAAGAGTTCCCAGGATAGAATAAGGAAGATCTGAGTTTTAAAATTGCTCATCGGTGGTTTTGTGTCTTCTCATTCCCACTCGAAGGCATCAGCTTAGCCTTTCAGGATGTGTCTTCTTAATTCTTTGAAGCTGGAAAAATTCCCTTGTCTCTTCGGGTCTGAAATGAGAGCCAATACCGCAACTTCAACTCTGCAACTTCAACCTTACCGAGTGAAAGGGTTTCTAAAACCTTTTGCAGAATTCTTCAGGGAAACGATGAAGATTCATTCCTTCTGAATAGCAAGTCTGGAAGTTGCTGCTAAAATCTTGACAATTTTGGACATTTATTCTTATGACTGTGAACAACTCAGGGCTAAAAAAAAAAACCAATCTGTTTTGTCTTCCATGGTTAAAAAAAAAACCTGTCAGAGTCAAACAAAGACCACAAAATTCAAATGAACTAGTCTAATCGTTCAAAAGAAATGATTTAATGCAACCCATCAGTTAAACCAGCCTTATTGGTCATTGCCTTGTGGGCTACCGAATGATGTTTCAGTTCCATTATCTTAACACTCTGGCACCAGGATACTCTGTGTTGTTTTTGTTGTTGTTTTATTAGAGATTCTGGGCTTACTTCTCTTTGAGGCTTAGACTGAACTAGAAGCTGAGTGCATTTATTTAACTTTGAAGAAAAATCCCCCCCCCCCCCGACTAAGAAGGCAATTATCTCCTAACTTTTGTTTAAACGATGCAGTGATCTTAAGTAGATTACCTTCATCTCGGTAAAAATATCACAGTTGAAATGTCACATCTTTCTCTGTTTTGCTGCCTCCTGATAAAAGCAAGAGTTGAAATGACCCTGCAGTACTTACTCAACTTCAGCAAAAGGCCAGCATTAACCACAAGAAACCACAACCTGAAAACAAGCTAAGTCTTCGGGTACAGCAAAAACCAGTCAAGATATCAAGTTCAAAAGAAATAACTGAACTTGCAGAAAGTTTGCAGAAAGAAGGCACAGCTACTTTCTGGACACAAGAATATTCTTCTCCAAAAATGCTTTCTGTAGGCTGATTTCCCGAAGCCCCAGGAAGCGATGGAATAGCTGTTAATATCAAACAACATTAACTATCTTTTATTTTGTTTACATATCAGCTCCCATACACTAATAGTGATAGCTCTTAGACTTATATACTGCTTCACAGTACTTTACAGCCCTCTGTAAGCGGTTTACAGAGTCAGCATATTACCCCCAACAATCTGGGTCCTCATTTTACCCACCTCAGAAAGATGGAAGGCTGAGTCAACCTTGAGTGACCTTGGTGAGGGTCGAACTGCCAAATTGCAAGCAGCCGGTAGTCAGCAAAAGTAGCCTACAGTCAGTGGTGGGATTCAAGTAATTTAACAACTGGTTCTCTGCCCTAATGTTTTCTTCCAACAATCAGTTTGCCAAACTGCTCAGAAAGTTAACAACCGGTTCTCCCGAAGGGGTGCGAACTGGCTGAATCCCACCACTGCCTACAGTACTGCATTCTAACCACTGCACCACTGCGGCTCATGCTTTAAGACAGTGTTTTTCAAACTTGGCAACTTTGAAGCAAGGTAAAGTATGCTAGCTGTGGAATTATGGGAGTTGAAGTCCATCCATCTTAAAGTTGCCATGTTTGGAAAACTGCTCTAAGGTCTCCACCAATCTTTCATTCTTTTGATTATTCACCAAAAGACCAGTAATCTAAAGACAACTTGCAAAAAAAATAAATAAATAGCTGCATTCTAAACCTTCACCAACAAGGCAGAACCAGGAGATGATAAGGCTTCCTTCTTCAGGTTGAACCTGAGGTCCTCCAGCTGAGGTGAACTTACAGCCTGGATCTTCACTAACCTTTGGCCAGTCTGTCTGGGCTGATGGAAGGCAGTTCAAATCTTTGCAGAGCACCAGATTATAAAAGGCAGTGATAAAAGAAATGGAAACAGGGCCTACAAGATCCATGGAAAGAATCTCTAAATCTCAAGACTGTAAGAAAGGACAGATTTCTTGAAGGTCCCCAAGATGATGAAAATCATAACAGGTGTGACTTTCATAGTTTGAGGTCCAGCAGAGAAAATGAGCTTGTGGAGGTTACAAAAGGCAAAGGTCTCAGGAATAGGCAGATTTATCAGAAGACTACGCAGCGGGGGGAAATAGCATGTATGATTTCATCTCTTGAAGGACATGCTCAAATGGGTGTATTTCTCCTTTTCTTCTGTTTACTTCTTTTTCCATGGTGCAAATTTGTCCAGAAATCAAGCTAGAACCCGTGTCCAGTCCTGGCATTGCTGCCTCTGAAATTATCAGAGTTTTCAGTCACTTCCCTAATGAATATGCAATAGTTTTTTTTTCTTCTTTAACACAATCAGCCTGTAAACTGCCTCATTGGTGATGTCTAGATGAGGTGAGCAGCTTGTAATATAAACCCAGCAATTAAGAAAGAGAAAAGAAACACACCAGTGAAGTGGTGGGGGGGAACCTTGAACACCCAAAGGAAAAACAGTCCAACCTAGCACTCTGACTCAACCTTTCCCAGACTGGAAGCAACAGCAGCTGTCGAAATGCAATCCACAAGCACAGAGAGCCATCTTAAAGTTGTACAGGGAGCTTAAAAGAAAGGAGAGGCGGAATTTAAACATTCTCACATCCAAACGGATGAGTGTCACCTATTTAGCAGCATGTATAGTAATGTTAGTACATAACTGGGATTTGTGACAGGAACATGACACATAAAACTAGGGTTATAAATAACCCTAGTTTTTCAACTATTCAATATGCCAGAATGATGCAGAAAGGACATGTGCATGCTGCTATTGTGATGCCTGACATCTGATGCAAGCATGTATGACATGCTATTAGTGTGATGCTGTTTCATCATTTGCCCCTTGTGGACATACATGGACACCAGAAATAGGAACCTGTCCCTCTGTGAGCAGTTGATGCTTCAACCTGGGATATGTTTTGACAAAGGAAGCTCTTGTTATGAGGTATGGTAGCATTTAATAGAGGCTTGCCTGCCATAAACTCCATTCCAATTATTCTTCAATCGGCTCAAGCCCACAATATGCTTTAGAGACAAGTTTGCTTCAATTACATTTTATTGCCAGGATTTTGTCATCACTCACATGGTTTGTTTGCTTTTATTTCTTGAGTAGCCATGAAAATTTGCTCGAGGGGGTGAAATTGCTGGATTTAAAAGAAACTATTTGAGAATGAGAAAAACATTTCTAGTGAAAAACCTACTCTGCATTTAATAGTGGATTGCTGATGGTTTTAAATGCTCTCCCCAGTCTTCTCTTGCAAGTTGTTTTAAATAACAAGATTTTTGAGAGTTTCCTATGAAAAGAAAAAGAAAGCCACTACAAATGTATCTAATTACAAATATGTTAAATGGGATTTCCTTTTCTCACCTAGGACTATTTTCAAAATCCCCAAAATATTTCAACCAGTACATGTCAAATTAAGCAAATATAAATCAGAGAGCATAAAGGATTGCCATACTGAATTGAAACATCATAATTTCCTTCAGGTTTAGCAATATAACCTAACTCTGGGTATACTAAACATAATCTCTCAAACATCTACACAGCACTATTCCTTTCAATTGTGAATGGGAATGTATGTGAATACAAGACTGTGTCATAAGCATGACTGCAGCACAGTACTATTCCTTTCAATTATACCCAGGTATGTGAATACAAGACTATGTAATAAGCATGATTGCAGCACAATCATGTATGTTTTTATTTATTTATTACATTTATATGGCTGCTCATCTCACACTTCTGATGCTGGGTGCCACCCGCAGTGAGAATAACAAACAAAAACCCCTTACAATGCAACAATTTTAAAAAAATTTAAAAAACCAAGACAGTTAAAAACTGTAAAAGAAAAATGTAGGATAGTATATGAAAATCCCACTGAAGTTAATGTGTCTGGAGTCTTTGAAATTTTGCGTAATGCTGCAATGCATGACTTATATCATATATATATAATCATAAAAGTTAGGGATTTTCCAATCCCATTGGTCTAGGTAGATAAGTTTAAACTCATGTATAATCTCCAGTGGAACTTATTTATTCAAAGTATGTCCCGCACATCTTAAGTGCTTAAAGCATTCTGCACTTCAGATAAGATATTGTAATAACCAGGAAGAAACTCCAAAACAAAATACAACCTTTATTGAGTGACAAAAGTTGTCTAATTCTAAAGATCAGAGAAATCAAAACAGTATTTCTTTTTGCCCCAAATATATCCTAAAAAGGTCCAATGATCAGATAGAAACTTGTTCCAGTTAATTCAGTGTATGTTATTATTTTTATTTGCTCTTATTTGTGAGTCACTCAGAAACTTGATGTTGGACAGATCAAAATGGGATAGATAGATGATGGCAGGTAGATGATAGATAGAAAGATAAATAGATGAGAGAGAGAGTTAGGATGGAGATAGATGATAGGATAGATATAGATAGATAGATAGATAGATAGATAGATAGATAGATAGATAGATAGATGGATAGATAGATAATAGGAGAAAAAGAGGAGTGCCAGATATGGTACATTAGGTCAAAAATGAACTTTATTTCTCATTTGGTTCCAGTTCTGGGAAGCAGACTTATGGAATTGGAAAAATATATTATCTTTCCACCTGCCTTCTGTTGAACTTCCTTACACTATTTTTTAAAAAACCTTGTTCAGTCCAATTTAATCTTTATTATGGTCATAGACCAGCATAAGGAGGATGTGGTGCAAGTCAATTAAAAACCATAGAAGATATTGGACTCCTGAAGAAAAAAGACCAAAGATAGGTCCAAAAAACAGGGCTGACAATCAAGGTGGAATGGAGAGCCAACAAGTTGTCTGGCTCTTTGATGACTCCTCTCCAGACAAGGACACTACAAGAAAGTGAGCATCGGTGGGTTTACAGCTCTGAGAGATGTGAGAGTAACCAACTTGCTCAAGCTGCAGGCAGTGCCTTTGGAAGAACACTGAGTTTGAATACTTCCTTTTCTAATCACTTTTAGAAAGTGTTCATTAACTGCTTTTCAGCTACTAGGAACCTTTGGGTTGTCAAGATTGATGGGTGAGTTTCCTTCAAATCTTAGCAAAAGAACATTTTAAATTTAAAAACGTTTAAAAAGTTAGAATAAACAGCAAAGACATGATTAAAACGTTGCTTTTAGAAAGCTGTAAATAGTTTGAGGTCAAATAAGAATTAACTGGTGAAATAAGATTTAACTGCAAAGAATCTTTCCCATGGGAAAGTGCTTTTGTTTTGATTTTTTTTTTTTAAATATGAAATGTCAAAAATTGGATGCTGGTGGGAACTAGAAAGAACTGAAGATTACAATTACAATTAAACTCAATTTAAAATTAGATTTATAAGCAAAATGTTTTAACAGAGTGGAGGGGAGGGG
>WNWU01000003.1:1133351-1173716 GCA_012654045.1 Ptyas mucosa
TTGAATAGAATAGAATAGAATAGAATAGAATAGAATAGAATAGAATAGAATAGAATAGAATAGAATAGAATAGAATAGAATAGAATAGAATAGAATAGAACTTCAGTAGAGAGAAGTTACCTGAGGATGGGCTTCAGCACGACTCTGAAAGCAAGGAAGACTAAACCTCTCACCCAGTGGCCAGCCCAAATTGGATCCTAAAATGGAATACTTTATTGGCCAAGCGTGATTGGACACACAAAGAATTTGTCTCCAGTGCATAAGCCCTCAATGTACATAGTAACAATGAAGTAACATATTCATAAGATACTAATAGGAGAAGGTAGTAGAAAAGATGAAAAGAATAAGAGTAATACAGCTATATTACATTATTTTATTTTACTGTATTTTATTCTCCTTATGTACACTGAGAGCATGTACACCAAAGACAAATCCCTTGTGTGTCCAATCACACTTGGCCAATAAAGAAGTCTATTCTATTCTATTAAACATCCTTAGAAATAAGGCAGTAGTGTGGTAATCAGATGTTCAGCAGAATAATGGCACCAGGGGAAAAACCTGTCTTTGTGTCTAGAAGTTGAAACAGTTTAGGAGTTGAAACATTGGACATATAAAAGGTTAATTTTGAACAATGGACCCAGAAGTTAATTTTAATAGCATCTACCTCTATAGATAGTGTCTAAAAATGTTATGGAACAAGTTCTACCTGACAAGATTAAGACCGATATACAAGGGATATACAGTAGAAACAACAAACCAAGAAACAACAACAAACCTGGATAATTTTCTTATATTGGATTTGGGGGGTGGGGAGGAAGCTTTTTAAAGTTTTGAAGAAATTTGTGAGATGGGACAGAAAAAAATAAAATCAACCTATATATATGGCATTATTTGAAGAACTAAAAGTTAAGATTGTTTGAAGTAAACAAAAGACTATAAAGTTGTTGTTTTTTAAACACAGCTAAAATGGGTATATTGTTATCTCTGGTAACCTTTAAAGGACTTTTGCTGATATCAGGATGAACATGGTAGTGCTTTATATAGTGATTTGTTTATAGACAAGAGATAGGATATGAGAAGAGATCAAATGTTGTATTTTAAGAAGAAAATTATAAGTTACTAAAATTGTTTATGTAGGTAGTCCTCAACTTGCAACAACAATTGAGCCCAAAATTTCCATTTTCTGCTAAGCAAGTCAGTTAAATGCCTCCTTGCCCTCCTGTCCATTGTAAAACCTTTATTCTTATTCCTATATAACACTTTTTACTTGTAAATCTGTGTGCATCCTCCACCCTCAGTGTTTTTTAAGTTTCATTTTTTAAAAAGTATCTTTCAGGCCTGAAAAGGGGAAATATAAACCAAGAGAATAAAGTAGCTCTGACTTTGTGCTGTTTTGAAAGTAATACATCTGAAAACATTTTATGAACGTAAGGAAAAACAGCATCATCCACAAAATGATTGACATTTTAATTTCTGTTTTCTAAGATGAACTAAAGAGCTAAAGGAGCCATAAGGAAAATTGTGTGAGTCCACTGCAGCAAAAACAAACGTATTGTGGGATAGCCTTAAAAAAAAGATCACAGCAAACACTTGAATGGACTTTATCTGTGACTCTTGTGTTTTGTATCTCTCTCATCTCAATACTGTTGTGGCCCGTACATGGCCTGTGCAGCTAGTAGCTGATTCAGACAGCGAGGAGGCTGGTGTGGTGCTCTGCCAGCAGCTTGTGCAGCTGGCACTTGAGTCAGACAATGAGGAGGCTGGAGAAGAGTTGGTGCCAGAGACGGGAATTCAGCCAGGGCCTTCAGAACTTCCAGAAGCTCCCTTAAGTGAAGAGGACGAAGAGGAGGAGCCTCTCCTCAATGCACGGGCGCGCAGAGCTGCCAAAAGGCAGGAGTGGCTCCTCAGGAGGAGGTCTCCTCAAGAGTAAGGCTTGGGGCTAATTGGCCACTCCCTTAGCCTATTTAAGGAGGAACGCCAACTGAAGCAATTTGCAGGGAACAACTTAATTCACATACCTTTGTGTCTTGTCTTGCTTATCTTATCAGCTTCCTGCAAATTGCTTCTGGGCATTCTGCCAACCATAGTAAGCTTTCAGTTATTATTCTTTGAATTCTTGGCAGCTGTTAATGCAGTTAATTAACAGCCATTGTTATAAAATACTGGTTTATTTATTAAACTAAGGTTTGTACAGACTTTGTGTGTGCTGCGTTCTTTGGGTCCGTAACTGGGGCAGAACAAATACTGACACATTCTTTTGATTAATATCCTTCCATTTGAGCGCTCAATGGGGCATATGTAGCATTCTCCTGGTTTTTTCTTGCAACAACAACCCTATGAGATAGGTTGGGCTGTGAGTGAATAACCCAAAGTCAACCAGTGAGCTTCTGTGGCTAAAACTGAACTTGAACCCGGGTTCCATTACTCCAGAGTTGAATTTTTCTATTCATAAGATAGGAGTTTGTTGTTTATTCAAAATGCAGCATGAAAAAAAAAGGTGGATTGCTACTTAAAAACAAAATAGGGGACATATCCGAAGCACATGGGGTGGTCAATCTGCATTTTGAAGCTGAACTTCAAAGATTATGATCTGTGAAGAGAATGGGATTTATTCCTAAAAGAAAGAGCCTTAATTTGGCTCTTTGTGAATATTAAGAAAAAAAACAATATTAGAAAAAGAGGAAGTGGCTTTTCCTGTGAATTCATGGAAAGAAGCAAGGTACTATGCAGAACAGTCAATGAAAACATTTCTTCTAACAGGACTGTAAAGTAAGCTGATTTGTCTTTCATTTAAAGGAATTCATATTTACAATGTCATTCTAATTTATACTCTGTAGGCAGTGGTTTCTTCTTCTTCTTCTTCCCTGAAAGCTGTTTGAAGAGCCCTGATGGTGTTTCCCCCACCTCCGGAGTGGTGACAACTGCTGATGTAAATAGCATACCAATTTGATAGATCAAAGGAAACCTGTACTCTTGCTACAATTCTCTTATTTGAGGTTAATACTTGGGAAATCTATTGCTCATAAAGAGTGCACACGGCCACGTTAACATCATATCTGCCTTATTATATATTTAATTGCATACATAGGCACTTACTTTTCACCGAAAGAAAGAGTAAGCTTGCCTGGATACCAGCCATGATTGTTACCAATAGGTTTGTCATACAACCACATATATTTATACAACTTATAGTATTGGTGTCTTCTGAGAAATTGTAGTAAAATTTTTGATCTGGGCAAGGTTGTTGACTTCAGCCAGATAATGTGTACAGAAAAAAAAATCTGCTTGATTTTCATTACACAATGCAATAACACTATGCAGCTGCAGGAAGAAAGTGAACTTCAGAAGCCATATCATTTAAAATAGAAGGGAAAGTTATTCATGAGCTATTAGAAAATAAGATGGGAAAAACTGGATTAAAAACATCATTTTATTTATCAAACATAAATCTAAATTTAAAAAGTATGTACAGCGTAATTATAGTGCTTATATTTGATAACAATCATTTCCAGCTTTATTTTGTTTTATTTTGCATTTTTATAGTCTACCAAAAGACTACTTCTATTACTTGGTGTACTCAATGCCATGCAAACTAAGTTTTATCATTGTAGTTGTAGGAATGTTTAATGTATTGTGAATTTTCCAAAGAGAAAGGTACAACACAACTAGTCCTCTACTTACGGCCAATTTGTTTAGCAACTATCTGAAATTATCACAGTGCTGAAAAAGTGAGTTATGACTGATCCTCACACTTATGACCATCACAGCATCCCCATAGTCACACGATCAAAATCTGGATGCTTGGCAACTGGCCTGTATTTATAATGGTTGAAGCCTCTCCGGGGATTCTCTCTGGGGTTACATGATCAAGATTTGGGTTCTCCCGCGACTGGCATTTATTTAAAATGGCTGCATTTAAAATGGCTCTCTGGGCTCATGTGATTCTCATTTATCACTTTCCCAAAGAGCTTGGCACCTTGAATTACTTATAACAATGATGGCTAACGTTTTTGTCCTTGAGTGCCAAAAGCAAGCACGCGTGCCCACACCCATAATACAATGCGCGCACAACACCCCCCCTGCACATGCGTGCACCCAATCCCACCCCCGCATGCGTGTGTGCGCCCCCATGCCCCATTTTGGACCAAGCAGGCTTCCCTGAAGCCTCCTGGGACCAAAAATGGGGTGTGGGGGGGCACCACATATCCCCGTGCTCCCCTCCCCGCCTTCCCCTGCATGCCTATGCTGTTTCAGGTGTAATGTCTGCCTTCTATGCAGCTTTATTCCTCTCTAGCATTCATCTCCATTGTTCAGTGATGCATTTCCTGCTTCTCTAGAGGATATTTACCTCTATCTGTTCCTGTGAGACACTTCCTGTTCCTGTTGGATGTATATCGCTATATTCGCGACGGCTTATATAGTGTTTTAACTACATTTTGGTTAAACAACAGTTGCAGAGATCAGAAATCAGGTGGCCAGCAGGAAGCACCTTTGCAGAGCTCAGCTGGGGTGAGGGTTCACGTGCCGGCAGAGAGGCCTACATGTGCCACCTGTGGCACACGTGACATAGGTTTGCCATCATGGACTTATAAAGTAATAAAGGCAGGATAAAAATTCAAAGTCAAGGTCAATGGAGGTTGTTACTTAACAACCATATGATTCACTTAATGACTGTGATGATTTAACAGAACAGAATAACAGAATTGGAAGAGAACTTGGAGGTCTTCTAGTCCAATCTCTTGCTCAGGCAGGGACCCCTATACCATTTCAACAAATGGCTGTCCAATCTCTTCTCAAAAACTTCCACTGTTGGAGCATTCACAACAACAACTGGAGGCAAGTTGTTCCATCAATTAATTGTTCTCACTGTCAGGAAATTTCTCCTTAGTTCTAGGACGCTTCTCTCCTTGATTAGTTTCCATCCATTGCTTCTTGTCCTGCCTTCAGGTGCTTTGGAGAATAGGTTAACCAACTCTTCTTTGTAGCAATCACTGAGATATTGGAACACTGCTATCATGTCATCCCTAGTCCTTCTTTTCATTAAAAGAAAATACCCAATTCCAGCAACCAAGTTTTTAAGAAGAGATTGGACAATCATTTGTCTGAAATGGTATAGGGCAGTGATGGCTAACCTTTTTGCCATCACGTGCCAAAAATGGGAGGACCATGGTGGGGGTCACATGCACGTGTGCCCACATCCATAATTCTATGCGCCCTGCCCCCCCCGTGCTCCCCCCGCTTTTGGCACGCGATGGCATGGTGGGCCCAGTAGGCCCATTTTTTGCTCTCCCCAGGCTCCAGAGCCTTTATAGGAGCCTGGGGAGGGCAAAAACGGCCTTCCCCACCCCCTCCAGAGGCCGGAAACAGTGTGTTTCCTGACTTCTGGTGGGCCCAGAAGGCCCGAAAATCAGCTGGCTGGCACATGCATGCATGCTGGAGCTGAGCTCGCGTGCCCACGGATATGGCTCCGCGTGCCACCTGTGGCACCCGTGCCATAGGTTCGCCATCATGGGTATAGGGTTTCCTGCCTGAGCCATGGGTTGGACTAGAAGATCTCCAAGCTCCCTTCTAACTCTGTTATTTGCTTAATGACTATGGCAAGAAAGGTCATAAACTCAGGTGCAACTCACTTTAATAACCACATCACTTAGTGGTGGAACTTCAGATCCCAATGTGGTCATCAGTCAAGGATGACCTGCATTTAATCAAAAAAATGTATGAACCAACTACTCAGAGTCTAGATGGGTATTTGGTGAACCCACAGATTTCATTTCAACTCCAGTCTTGCACATTTCAATAATATCTACGTCACAGAGTCACCTAAGGGTCATGATTAAGATGTTGTTTTCTTCCAACTTTCTGGTTAGAATGGGAAAAAACGACGTACATTTTTAATTTTTCAACTTCACTTTTCTAGACTTAAATCACTAACAATGAAAAGCACTCTTAACCATTTCTCATCCAATTAATTCAACAATACAGTTGAGATGTATAATGCAAATTAGCCTTGTACAACTTGTCAGTCAAAGCAGGCCATACTCAGCATGTTTAATTTAATGGCATTGCTAACATGAACTCAGTTGTTACAGTTAGACTTTCTCAAAGATTGGGAATGAGGCTGTAGGACTGAAGTTGAGAAGAACCAGTGAGCCTGAGTTTTCTCCTATATAGTACATAAATGACTGCATTGTCCCTAGTATACTAACACAGCATTGTTTATCTTCCTGAGAGCTGTCCTAAAGGTGCTTTTTCACAAGGCAACTGGACTTTTCTGGTTTTTCTTTGAAGATGTTTTGCTTCTCATCCAAGAAGTTTCTTCTTCAGCTCTCCAGCTGAAGAAACTTCTTGGATGAGAAGCAAAACATCTTAAAAAAAAAAAACCACCAGAAAAGTCCAGTTGCCTCTTGAAAAAGCACCTTTGGAACAACCATGACCTGGATGACTGAGAATCTCCATAGACATTTCTGAGAGCTGCTTCTGCCTAAGATGACTGAAAGGGAGAGAGAACCCTGGTAAAAGCTGGCATATTACTACTGTATGCTTAGAGAAAAATCCATGATCACATGGCTAAAGCAATCTGTACTTAAATCAAGGAATTCTCACAGATATTCACATCCACTTTTTGAAATACCTCATATTGTTCAATATTAGAGATTGCATGTTATCATACAGCTTAAAATAAATTCCTCATGAGATCAAAACTTTCCCAAACTATTATGGCCTTGATGCATTTTTCTTCCAAAATCCATTTTCTCTAACAACTTTCTTCTTGCAAGATTCTAGGTATGAGTTTACTCTCACTCAAGCAGAAAATTTTATTGGGGGGGGGGGAGGCGAACCAGCATAAATTGGTTTAGCAGGAGAAAAAATAGCTAGCACTGATCACACTTTCAAGGCTCTTGCATTTTAAAAAATCAAGAAATATGTATATGTAGTTTTCACTTTGAAATTGGAAATAGCTAATAAGATAAGGAAAGCAACTGTATGAACGGTTATTATGAAAAGAGTTGGTAACTGTTACCAACTCTATTGATAAGGTTGCTTTTCTTGCCCAGTAGTGCTAAAAATGTATTTTTGATAATCCTAAAAAATTTTTAAACATTTTTGAAAGATTACAGGTAGTCCTTGACTTATGACCACAATTGAGCCCAAAATTTATCTTGCTAAGTGAGACATTTGTTAAGTAAATTTTGCACCATTTTACGACCTTTCTTGCCACTAAGTGAATCACTGCAGTTATTGAGTTAGTAACACAATTGTTAGGTGAATCTGGCTTCCCCGTTGACTTTGCTTGTCAGAAGGTTGCAAAAGGTGATAACTTGATCCTGGGACACTGCAACTCCCATAAATATGAACAAGTTGCCAAGCATCCAAATTCTGATCATGTGACCATGGGGATGCTGCAGTGGTCATAAGTGTGAAAAATGGTCATAAATCACTTTTTTCAGTGCTGTTGTAACTTCGAACAGTCATAAATGAACGGTTCTAATTTGAGGACTACCTGTATTTCCTTATTTGTAGAAACGAGCAGACTTTAAAAGCTTCTTCCTCATTTACATCCCTTGGAAATGCAACTTAATAATTAAAATTAAAAATCTCAATAATTAAAACAATTGAACATTGCTGCATGAAATAACAGTTCGTGTTATTTCTGTGAATGTGTATTTGGGCATAGTGAAAAATGGTTTGGAAAAATGCTACAGACCCCACATGAATACATCACTTCTGTTCATCAAAGCACATACCACATTATTTTAGGCTTCTGCGCATACCTGGAAAAAAATTAAAGACACGATGCTTTAACAATTTGATTCATTAAAGCAACATTTGATTTCACATTTATGTGAGATTTCCTCATGGCTGCCAGTTCTGGGCTGGAAAAATCTGGATAATGATTGCAAAGCAGCACAGAGCTAGAGTTTTCTTTATTACTTTGTGGCCATCTAGACTGGATTTTTCCAGCCCATGAATGGTAGCTCAATGGTATCAGAAAAATAATGTGTACTTTAATGAACAGCAGAGCTGTCCTGTCCTTATGTGAAGCAATTCCTCCAATGGTTTTCAAGTCTACAGTATGAAGCCGATATATACCCATCAACAATCTTCTCAAGAAAGCGTGACTCAGTAATAGGTTGCATTGAAATCAATAGAAAAACCTTCCAAATTTTTTATTTTACATATTTTATTTTATGTGATTTGTTCTAATCACATAAATCTCTCTTACATATAATACAAAGTGTGAGACTCAAACTCCTGAAACTATAAACAGTCTGAGCTTCATACTTGGCATAACAGATATCATTCTGATATATAATTACATGAAGCAGCCAATATGAGAAACTAAATGCCAAGAGCACAAGAAATACCGTATGTATATAGGCATATAGGAATAAGGCTTGTAGCCTAAATGGATTAAAAATGTATACTGACAGGTGACTTCCGGTGGGACTGCGACATCGCCGGACGCTTCTTTTTGAAGCGCCAGCCCAGGGCTTCGTAGAACCGCAAGAACAGCGACTATCGGCTGTCTTGCGCTTTGAAAACTTTCCTCCTGGTAAGAGGGGGGAAAGTGAGTAGACGGGTGGGGTAGAGCTCCCTGAGAGTGCCAGATTTTACCCATAATCTGGCGCTCGAAGATGAGAGCTCCCCGTTAAGCCTGTCAGTACTCCGGACCCTGGATGTCTCTGCTTTGCAGAGCTAGATGTCGTTACCATCCCAGCAACCAATTTTAAACAAATACTTCTTGAATCAAGCTGGCGGAGCACAAGTTGCACGAATGAAACAGCAAGTATTTTTTTTCTTTTTTTTTAACTCCAGGGACTTACTTTCTTTAAAAGATTTTCCCTAAGTGGAGTGAAAGCAAGATGGCGTTTGAGTTTCAACGGGGCGTGAAGAAGTGAAAGTTAAAAGTAATTATTGACAAACCCCTGTTTGAAACGTAAAACTCCTTTTTAAAAAGTGGATGAAATAAGAAAGGATGCAATAATAATAATTCAAGCAGCAATACAAATTACAAATTGTAAAGGGTCTTTTTTTTCTTCTTCTTGAAACTCTTTTTTTTTCCTTTTTTTTCTGTCCTTCTGGAAGGGAAGGAAGAAGGGGGGCAAGATGGCTGGTCTTTTTGAAAGCAAAGAAAGCAAAGGAGGGTTAATTAACCCTCAATGGTCTGATTTTGAGGAAGCTTTGAGCTCAATTACCTCTGCTTTATTGAAAAGAATTGATACTATATTTCAAGCTTCTCAAGCTGGAAACAATGAAATACATGGAAATACTGAGTTGCAATCTAGCAGTGGGGGATTGAATGAAGAGTTGGGAGATGTAAAAAAACAACAACAGATCATAGCAGAATTTACTGAGGAGAGAAAGATGAATGCTGAGCAGAATGAAAGAGGCGGTGGTGAGGCCTCTCCTCAAGAAGCCTTCCCTGGACCCGGCAATGTTGGTAAATTATCATCCGGTCTCCAACCTTCGCTTTTTGGCGAAGGTTGTCGAGAGTGTGGTTGCACAACAGCTTCCCCGGTACCTGGATGAAACGACGTATCTGGATCCGTTCCAGTCGGGTTTCAGACCCGGGTACAGCACGGAAACGGCATTGGCCACATTGGTTGATGATCTCTGGAGGGCCCGGGACAGGGGTTGTTCCTCTGTCCTGGTCCTGTTAGATCTCTCAGCGGCTTTTGATACCATCGACCATGGTATCATGCTGCACCGGTTGGAAGAGCTAGGGGTGGGAGGCATTGTGTTACGGTGGTTCTCCTCCTTTCTCTCCGACTGGTCGCAGTCGGTGTTGACAGGGGGGCAGAGGTCGACTCCGAGACCCCTTATATGTGGGGTGCCTCAGGGGTCGGTCCTCTCGCCCCTCCTGTTCAACATTTATGTGAAGCCGCTGGGCGAGATCATCCGTGGTTTTGGGGTGAGATATCACCAGTACGCTGACGACACCCAGCTGTACATCTCCACCCCAGACCACCCCAACGATGCCCTTGAAGTGATGTCCCGGTGTCTGGAGGCCGTGCGGATCTGGATGGGGAGGAACAGGCTCAGACTCAACCCATCCAAGACCGAGTGGCTGTGGTTCCCGACGTCCCGATATAGTCAGCTGGTACCATCGCTGACTATCGGGGGTGAATCATTGGCCCCGGCAGAGAGGGCGCGCAACTTCAGCGTCCTCCTGGATTCACGGCTGTCTTTTGAGGAGCATTTGACGGCCGTGACCGGGAGGATTTTTCATCAGGTTCGCCTGATCTGCCAGTTGCGTCCCTTTCTGGATCGGGACTCGTTACACACGGTCACTCACGCCCTCGTCACCTCTCGCCTGGACTATTGTAATGCTCTCTACATGGGGCTCCCCTTGAGGAGCACCCGGAGGCTCCAACTGGCGCAGAGTGCAGCCGTGCGGGGGGTGATGGGAGCGACGTGGCGCTCCCATGTTACTCCTCTCCTGCGCGAGCTGCACTGGCTCCCGGTGGTCTTCCGGGTGCGCTTCAAGGTGTTGGTTACCACCTTTAAAGCGCTCCATGGCTTAGGACCCGGGTACTTACGGGACCGCCTACTACCACCAATAGCCTCCCACCGACCGGTACGTTCCCATAGAGAGGGGCTCCTCCGGGTGCCGTCGGCCAAACAATGTCGGCTGGCGGCCCCCAGGGGGAGAGCCTTCTCTGTGGGGGCACCCACTATCTGGAACGAGCTCCCCCCAGAGTTACGGAGGATCCCGGATCTTCGTGCCTTCCGCCGTGAGTTAAAAACTTTCCTGTTCCACCAGGCGGGCCTGGCCTAATTCTTCCCTTTTCCCCTTCTGTTGTAAAATAATTTAGAAATTTTAAATTGTAATATTTTAATTTGGGGGTTTTAATATTGTAAATTGGGATTTTAAATATTGGGGCCAACGTTTAATTCGGTTTTATTTGGCTTTTAAATTTTGTATATATGTTTTTTATTTATGGCTGTTCACCGCCCTGAGTCCCCTCGGGGAGAAGGGCGGTATATAAATTTAATAAAATATAAATAAAAAAAAATAAAATAAGGAGCAAGAAATCTTGGAAATTTTGGTTACACAAATTTTTTTTTATAAAACTCAATCTGCGTTTAAAGAGCTGTTTCCAGAAGAAGCTACATTTCTGCAAAAATTTTATAATATGCAATCCCAAAAACCGCAAAATTTTACTGGAGTTAAAAAAGGCAGAGGGATCAAAGTTAAGAAGAAAGTTCGTAAAAAGGAAAAGAAGAAAGACTGGAGAAATGGAAAATAACCCTGCTTGATGAGATGATGGTCCTTAAAAACTATTGTTTAACTGTTTAAAGATTTTGAATTTTTGGAAAAAAAAAAAAAGCAGACAGCAGTTTAATGCCAGTTAACTAAGTGATGAGCGACGATGAGGAGGCAATTTACAGCTGTATTGGAATATTTTGAGAAGAATAAACAGATCACAGCAATGCTGGTGTGTTGGGCTGTGAAATATGCCCTGACTTGAATGATTTGGAATATTTTATTAAGGACTGTAATAAATCTGGATCTAATTGTAATCGCAGAAGTTTTATTGAATATAGTAAATTGGAGTTTCCTGTTTGATGGTAATAAATATAAGGCAAAAGGACTATGGACCTAGAGCAATTGCAGGTGATCTGGTAGTTTCCCTAATACGTCTGATGAATTTACTAATCTAATTTTTGACTGGATTTGATGGATACTATTTCAAATATAATTATAAAGTCACTCGGGGGGGGGGGTTATAAAGAAGCAATTTTTTATTTAGGTGGGTAGACGCAAATGAAGATATTCTATATGCTGTTGGAAGATGTGAAGACAAGAAGATTAGCAACTGGTTTAATCTAGTAGGAAGAATTTAAATGTTTGATATACTTATTAAATGACGTTTTATCTGTATTGATAAATTAATAAGAGGTTTGATGGTTATATTTTTTTTTAATTAAAAAATTTATTATTTTTTTTTATTAAGTGTTTTAACTATAATTGGACCTTGATGGTTTAAAAGTGGAGGACGGAAGACTTTATATAGTATTTTATTTTAAATTTGGGTTTTTTTGAATGAGGGTTTCTTTTTTTGTTGTTGTTGTTGTTGTTGGGTTTTTTTTTCTTTGTTTTAAATGAAAGAAGTTATAAAATATCTTGTTAAATTGTATAGACTTAATAATTTGTTAAGTATTAATTAGCTATATTGAGTAATGATAGGTTTGATTAGGTAATACTTAATTGTTTTATTAACTGCTGTAATTATAAATGGAGATTAATTCTGTTGAATTAGATGGAATAAGAAGAAAGAAGACTTGCTTTCCTTTTATCTACTTGTTTAATGATTATGATTATGATAAGTGTGAAATGGAGTTTAATTTAGAGAATTTGAGCTGTATTTTATCTTGTATTTGCTCTGGGAAGTTGGGGAGGGGGGAGAAAATGTATGTGAAACTTTTAAAACTTTTTCAATAAAAAAATGTATACTGACATATTAAAGAAACCATCAAACAAACAAACATGAAAAGGTTCAAAGAGCTATGTGGAGTTATCATTATAATTTTTCAAGCTTAAAGAGATTTAATAGTGCAACCTATCCATGTTTATTGAGATATAACTTCCATCGAATTCAATTTGTTTACTCCCAATATGTGCTAAGGCCTGTAACTACCTATATCCAGGAAAAATGTGTCAGGTAATAAGGAATTTTCTGGGAGAAGAAAGAAATGGATATTATATCCCAAGGCATCATGCATCTTTAAGATGTATAAATTCAGAAATTTAGTGCCAACTGACTAACAAACTATACAATACATCCCTGATTAAATATTCAAGTTCAGTATATTTTTAATTACAAAGTAGAAATCTTTCAGTAGTAGATACTGAAATACCTGCTGCTATTTTTAAGAGAATGAGACCATATTGAGTGTTCTTCCTTGATCCAAAAGTTCTCTTTGCTATTTCATACTGTAACCTCAGTTTTCCCTGGCCAGGGGCAATAAGAACGCTAGTCTAAATCAACTGAGCCCAACTGATTAAGGAAGACTGCTGAATATGTACCTCAAAAATATGTACCTTTATTTTTAAGTAGAAAACAAGTTTCATCTATTCTTCTATACACTTTTTAGAACAGTACACAGTGGTCCACAATTACTCTTTACATCTCTCCACATTAACCCTCCGAAATAAAGTCAACTATATCCAAGCATTGTTTGACTATTCAGATAAAGTTCCCTATATGTTGAAATTAGTTCATCAAACTTGTTCAGACAATATCCTAAGTCATCATGGGGTTTGTTGTGGTTTGGTATATGGCAAGAAACCATTATAGTTATGAAGCATAGTTGATGAAAAATGTGGTTTTCTCAATAAACTACAGTTAAGGAAAATATACCACAATGTGCAATCCTAGTCTGAATTTAACTTTTTTTAAATTTTATGTATTTTTATCCTGCCATTATTATTTTTATACATAAGTTAAGGTGGCAAACATATAGAATACTCCTTCCTCCTCCTATTTTCCTCACAACAACCACCCTGTGAAGTGGGTTTTCATGCCTAAGGTGGAATCAGAACTCATGATTTCCCAGTTTCTAGCTTGGTGCCTTAACCACTAGACCCGCGGTTAAGATGGCGAACCTATGGCCCGCATGCCACAGGTGGCACGTGGAGCCATATCTTCAGGCACGCGAGCCATTGCCCTAGCTCAGCTCCAGCGTGCATGCACATGCCGGCCAGCTGATTTTCGGCTGGCTCCTCCCACGCCGCCCCTCCCAGGAGCCTCCACACGGTCCATTTTGGATGCCAGGTAAGTACAGGGCTTGTGCAGAGGTTCTGGGAAGGTGTTTCCAGCCTCCGGAAAGCCTCTGGGAGGATGAGGGAGGCCGTTTTCGCCCTCCCCAGGCTCCAGGAATGCCTGAGGACAGCAAAAAATGGGCCTACCGAGTCAACAGGAAGTCTGGAAATAGGCCGTTTCCGGCCTCCGGAGGCTTCAGGTAGGCCTGCTAGGCCCAAAACAGGGTGCGAGGGGGGTCGTGCATGCATGCGCCAGGAGCGGGGCATAATGGGGCATTGAAATATGGGTGTGGGCATGCTCGCACATGACACACACATACCCGCGCTCCCCCTGCTTTTAGCACGTGATGGCAAAAAAGGTTAGCCATCATTGCACTAGACCAAATTGGCTCTGTTTTTACACATTCACTCTTTACTTGTGCAATCTTAAATATTCAAATATAAGCATCAATGAACTAAATAGATCAACTTCTCTAATACGTTCATTTCCTCAGCCTGAAGATTGCTAGATGGATAATAATGTCAGTTCCATACAATTCCATACAGCATTATAGGAGGCAAAGTTAAGTCCATCTGAAAATCACTCTCTGGTCTATATAGGAATGAAATCTCAGCGTAATAGTTGCTATGAATAAAGCCTATTGAATTTAATACAAATTAAATGATATAATGATATAAATATTGGCCAATGATATAATCCGTTGTCCTGGGAAGATTTCTGATAGATTCCACAGAATTTAGTATCCATGCGCGTTTCGGAAACAGCAGCAACAAAAACAGCTTTTTAAACATTTATGAGGAAAAAAAGCCTTGAAATTAAATTTTCTACATACACAGCATTCAACATTTCAATTGTTTGAAGCTTTTAAAAAAATAATATACTTATCCCATTTTTATGAATAGCATGCATTTTTATGGCCTTATACCATCGTAAACTGTTATTTAGGTTTAGAATTTCCCGCCCTGAGATTTCAAATCAAATAAATAACAAGAGGCTTGAAATAATTTCAGGTTGTCTCTATGATGCTGTCCTTATTTAAGAACATGTAAACATATCAGCCACTTTGTCATTAATCCCACAAGCAGAGGACAGCTTTCCAAAAGCATGGCAGAACTCTCATTCGGGATTCTAGATTCTTACATTGACTGTATCCATTCCAAGTACATTTCCAGTTGGTGATGATTTCTCGGGAAAATTTGAAGCACTGATTTGCATCCTTTTGCCTCTCAAAATGTAATTCAAACTTCAGTGTTCCTGTGTTTATTCCTGAACAGAGGAATGGTGGATGGATCTATGATAATCTTCTGAAGTGGTTATCTGTTCTGATATATCGTAGCCTCTCAGAATAGGTCCGGTGTTTTGCTGTGCAAAATAGTACAGCTGCCTAGCAAACACTGGTTCAACCTTAACAACAAATCAGAAAATTAATGAGTTTAAGCGGTGACTACTGGAATAATAATGTTCTTTAATAATAGTGTTCTGAAATTTTATTTTATCAATTTTATAGCAAACAGCAGCTCATAAAAATCTCACCATAAGTATGCAAACAAATAGCTGGCCGAAACAAAGAGAATGTATCTGCTATTATGATAGTAAGTAGGTAAAGTTCTGGCAAATTTCAATGTAGACGACAAAATATATAGGGTTAAGAGAGCAATGTGGTATATTTTTTTCTCTTGCATATTCCTAATTGAATATAAATGAATGAACACAATAGAAAATGATTATCTGAGATAAATGCTTATAGCTTATATTTAGAGTGTTTTTCAAGGATATGACCCAAGAAGGAGAATTTGTAATGCAGAACCATTGCCATGCTCTGAAGTGGGGTGAGGGACAAATGGTGAAATACAGCTTGTGACATCTTGAGGGGAGGGGGAGAACCCTGTAATTTATTTACTTGCAACTGACGTTGGTGTGCAAGAAAAGGCTGGGATTTGCAGATACATTGTAGCACTATTTCCTCATTGTACTTTGTTCTGGGTACCTATGACTAAATTCTTCCACAACAATGTATCTGCTGTTCCACTTTGTTTTTCTCCCTAGTTTCCTGGGATAGAGACTGGGGAGTAGTTTACAGTGACATTTCTGGAGTGTCATTTCTGGAGTGAAGGATTAGCCTCCTTGCAGCCACATACACATGGTGGTTCCAGCTGAAGTAGACTCATTTCAAAACTTTGGGGGGATGGGGGATTTGATTTTGCCATTTTGTGTTTAATGGAAGTGCTCAACAGTGTGAAGAATGCTGGAATATTACCAAAGAGGATGAAAACAGCTAAACTAAGACTGTCATTAATCTATTTTGTCAGGGATTCGTTTTCTGAATGACAGCCTTAACAATGACTGTTGTCAAAAGATGCTCAGTTTGCTACACAAACATAATCATGCACCCTTAACATCTTGTTTGAACTCACGATTTGTAAAATAGAATTTATGTCTTAGCATGTTACAGGAATGCAGCTCATAATTAAATAGAGAATTCACTTTTTAATGGCTCATCGCACAGTCACCCAGATGTTCAGACTGAATTTGGCATTTTTATCCACCTATCAAGTCCTTCCCAAGGACTTGGGATAGGCAAATATTGATGTTTTATGATGTTAGAAGTATTGTTGCAGGATGTAAGCTGTTCCAAGTAAAGCTGCCTTTTGCAATTGACTGGTGGTGAATTTGTCAAGGCCAATGATATTCAACTGATACTTCAGTTGCTTGGGGATTGCACCGAAGGCACCGTTTTATTATTTTTATTATTACTATAATATTAGGGGGCACATCTAAACTATCACCTGGATTACAGTGAAAACCTGTTTGCAAATTGAAAATTCACACACACACCCCAAGGGTCAAGTGATTCTAAAAGGACTGGCTTGGTATTGTAACCTTATATAGTCTTTATTAAGCTATTCATTATTATTAATTTATTAAGCTATTCAAAATTCTTTTTAGGGAAAATGTTAAAAATAAACCAATCTCAATTTGGTGATTTCCAGTAGTGCAGTTTGAATCTGTAAGTAAATTAGCTGCAAGCTCTGGAATATATGATAAATTACATATAAGGAGGTTGCATTTTTGCTACCGATTTATTAACTGAAATTTCAAATTGTTTCTAAACACATGTTTAGCATTCACTAAAAGTGAAGATACAATTGTCAATTATATAGGAATTAATATTATATATTGCGTGGCACTATAATTAGAAAAATTGTGATTATATTGTCAAGAAATCTTAGTTATTTACATCTGTAGCTTTGGTTTCAGGTTGATCTGATGGTTTAAGAAGAGCTGAACTTTCCTGAAACTGAAAATCATTTGTATTCTATATATTGATTGATCAAGCATTTGAATATCGTAAATCAATTTCATAAAGCATTTATCTCAGTCCCCTATTTTCTTATTAGCCGTGGCTTTAGCATTTATATACTGTATTACATAAATCATTCAGCATATACTTACATGGGCTGTAATTTGTTTTCTCTGTCTTTGTGGATCAGGAAATTCTTCTCCAAAACATAACACAATCTGGAATCTAGGTAATGGACGTCCGTGGTGGGCAAATATTTGTAATTCTAGAAAACAAACAGAAATATTATACTTCGGAGGCTAAATTTAGGACAGTGGTGCAATAATGCATGAAAAATCATCTTACACAGATTCATCAGATTAAAGGTTTTTTTTAAAAAAAACCCTATTATCTACTTGGGTTTGAAAAAATAGATAAACCTATTTCATTTTGCGTTTCCTTCTATCTTTAAAAAAATATTAGAGTTCCCTTCATCTAGTATGATTCCAGGCAATACACAATAATATAAAGCATACTTTTTGTTTTATACTATACTTCCTCCTTTTTTAAAAAAAAAGCAGAATAGCTTATAAAAAAAATAAAACATCCTAAAGTGCTTACAGATAGATAAGACAAAATTAATAACAATTTTAGAGAATGCAACAATTAAAACAATTTCATTCTTTAAATTCACATTCTTCAAAATCGCTACAATAGCCAGTTAATGCATAAAGTTCTAGGCAAATGACAAGCCAGAACCAGTAACTCTAATTAAAATATTACATAACATCCAACAATCACACTAATGGCCTTTTTTAAATAAAGCATTTGGAGAGATTATATATGTAAGAACAGAGTTCAAAGTAGGTTATAAAGTAGGTACCAGGCATATATTTTCAACAAGGTATCCCAATTCTTTGTGACTTTGATAGCAAAGACACCAATAATTCAGTAATTTTAATAATAGACTTTATACAGGAAGAGAGAACCTTATAAATATGTACACTTTTAAGAGACTGAGATCCTTGAATTTAGTCAAGAATTAATAAGTAATCCTGGGTAATCGGTTTAGAATTATGTACTGTAGTTACATTTTTGGCTGCCAAATTGTGTATTTAGGTGAAGTTTATGAAAAATGTTCATAACACATCACAATAAACTTCAAATTAACAGATCATGAATAATCAAGACAAGATTTTAACTCTAAAGACAGCAGTAGCTAGCAATCCATCATTGAATTTAACTGGGCTTCTAGTAGCAAAAATTGGATTTAGAAATGTGCCTAAAATATGACTTCCTCTCTCAAGAGAAGTGTAACTATATCTTAAAATAGTGGAACTCAGATGCTACAAATCAAAAAAACCGTCCTGTTTGAAGTTATATTCTCATCAGTATTCAGCTCAGAGACATCTGCAGGTGATGGAGGACGATTGGAGTGAATAACAAAATTATTAACACACTATTATGACCAAAATATTTCCCCTTTATTTCATAAATTCTGATGTCACATATATGTGTGAAAGGGACAGAGCTTGTATCCTGATGGCATCATGCTGCTATTGTAATTTTGATTAAAGCTTTCAATACTGTGGACTCTTTAATTTAGCTGTATTGATTTGGCAGTCATCTGGTTCAGTACTCAATATGGGCACTAGTCCACCTCCTCATTTTCTTTTTAATAAATTTTATATCAAAGCTTTATTTAGAGCTCCACAAGGTAGGCCACACAATGGTGGAATTCAAATTTTTTTACTATTGTTTCTGTAGGCGTGGCTTGGTGGGCGTGGCATGGCGTGGCGTGGCGTGGCAGGATACTGCAAAATCTCCATTCCCACCCCACTCCTGGGGGAAGGATATTGCAAATTCTCCAGCCAGAAGTGGTATTTGCCGGTTCTGCGAACTACTCAAAATTTCTGCTACCGGTTCTCCAGAACCTGTCAGAACCTGCCGAATAGCACCCCTGAGGCCACAGCAGAAAATCAATTTCAAAAAAGGCTAAGACTACTTTTATTGAGATTGGTTATAACAGAATCTTGAAAGTCAGATTATGCTACACCTCTTCTTAAAATTCAGTGAATTATCTGCATTGAGAAACTTCCAGATATGATCTCATAGATTTGGGCTTAAAAATGGTTCAGACATTCCTGCCTAGATAACACTTTTTGTTCATCTCCATTAAGGTCATCCTCCTTGCTCTCTATATTTATGCATTAATCTTGGCAAAAATAACAAATAATGTGAATTATAGTGAGAAAATGCAGAACACTATAGGAGAAACGGGAGATTGGCTGTATTAAACTTCACAGAAAAGGAAGAAAATGAGGCCCACCACAATTATTTTTCTGCGGTAGCTATGTGTTCATGTAATACAGTTTAAGCTAAATCAAAAAGACTATGCTCAAAGAACATGTCTAATATAATATTTATCAGATTTTAAAAAATGAAAGTGACAACATATTTTAAAAGCTCTTGTGTAAAGGTAAAGGTTCCCCTCGCACATATGTGCTAGTCATTCCCAACTCTAGGGAGCGGTGCTCATCTCCGTTTCAAAGCTGAAGAGCCAGCGCTGTCCAAAGACGTCTCCGTGTCATGTGGCCAGTATGACTAAAAGCCAAAGACGCACGGAACGCTGTTATCTTCCCACCAAAGGTGGTCCCTATTTTTTTCTACTTGCATTTTTTACGTGCTTTCAAACTGCTAGTTTTGCAGAAGCTGGGACAAGTAATGTTACGCAGCATTAGGGATTCGAATCGCTGAACTGCCGACCTTTCGATCAACAAGCTCAGCATCCTAGCCACTGAGCCACCACTTCCCTGCTTGTTCTTGTTCTGTTCTGTTGTTGCTGTTCTTGTGTACAATGCAATATATTAGAAAAAGGATTACATTCTGTCAATTCTACAATCATTTATTTCTGGGGCAAAATAAATCTTAATCAGAGTAAGAGGTTCGCCATATCCCCAACAGAGCTGGGTTTTCAAAACAAATCTCCAAATTCTAACTATATCACACATCTAAATGAAAATCAACAAATATTTAAAACTCTGATGCATTTTGAATGTATGTATGCAAATGGATTTATCTACTACCAAAGCAGAAAAGCTGGGGAATGGGTAAACAGAGGCTGGGTTTCAGATACTGTGGAAGCCCAGAGGCTGGAATTCAAAATTGATAGGATAGAGCACAGTGGTGGGTTGCTACCAGTTCGCCCTGATTCAGGCGAACTGGTAGTAGCAGTGATGGTAGGCTCCGCCCACCCACCCAGACGCATCAAATACACTCTGCGCATGCGAAGGTAAGTGAAACCCACCACTGATAGAGCAGCTGCAAATTCTATGTGTGGTTAGAGGAAGCCAATATTTGAAACAACAGAAGAACCAATTTTAAGGTCAAAGTCTTAATTGCATTGGTAACTTATATTTTAAAAAATTACCTGATAAAAATTTCTGAGTATCAAAAAGCTTGCACGTCTGCTCTCTTTCCAGTTTGTTAGGCCGGTCACTGCAGAATGCCAGAGGCCCATCCCAATATATCCTGCTTTGACAAAGTCTCTTAGCATAGAGGCCATCGTGGGTCATCCAGAGTATTACTCCTCTTTCCAGGTGAGAAAGCAATTTTTCAGTCGTTTTTCTCTGGTTATGATCTTCTGGATAAGGGAACATAACTTGGTCCATGCCGCTGACCTCATAGCTATGACCGTGAGATATCCTACAGCCCTCCGGACTTGAAGTTGTGACTTCTTTTACAAGAGTTTCATGATAGTACAAACAGATGTGCAATCGACAATCTGAAAACACATTGATGCAAAGTTATTTTTAACATTTGGTATTGGACAGCTGCATTTCCTATAGTTTAGCAGTATAATGGACTTGAGAAATAAGTTTTCATCCATTCCTTATTTACTGAATAAACATTATAGCAAAACCTGTCAGAAACAAGTCCCATTCTGTTCAATGGAACTCTGAGAAAATAAAAGGCATAAGGCCATATTCTGAATCTCAGGTTAACATTTACTGTGGAAATTATAATTATTGCTCCTTCAAAGATGCTATGATAGAGATGATAGTGGATAATGAATAACTGAGCTCAAACATTGCATAAAGTAATATTTAGTTTTGGCATAATGCATTGTGAACCAGTGGGTTGCCCCCGGTTCTATAGAACCGGTAGTAAAACCAGTGGGAGGCTCCGCCCACTAACCCGGATGTCATCAGAAGCGATCTGCGCATGCATAGGAGAGAGAGAGTGCGCGGGCACAATGCAAACCGGTAGTAAAGGTAAGTAGAACCCATCCCTGATGTGAACTCAAAATACTGTAGCTTACTCAGCAAATCATTGTTAAGCATACTTTACCTTAGCATGAATTCAGTGAATATATATGTGCATGTGTGTGTATATAACTACATGTGAAAATAGATAAACTATTCTATGCAATATTTAATAAAGCTAATCACTGCTACGTTCAGTAATGCCAATAGGCCGTATTGTGTGATATTGGAGTATGCTTTGTTGTTTATTAAGAACCACGCTATGGGCTCATTTATAGCACAGATGAAAAACTACTTAGCACTATCATAGCTTGAAGAAATATAGCCAAAGAAAATATGTGTAATGTGAGAATAATCATAGCTTTAAATACTGCTACAAAATAAAGGGCCTAAAATCCTTGAAAAATGATTTCCTGCTCTTTCATCAACTGAAGTATTCAGTAAATATCAATTTTCCCTGTTAGGCAATAGTGTAAACAGCTATGAATCATATTCTGGGGAATAAGAAAAGATCTGTTTGTAAATTAAATTATGAAGTGGCCAAGCAAAAGGAGATTACATTAGCTGAATTGCTTCAAAAAACTATGGTAATCTCAAGAGTTCTGGACAAAATTGCATACCTAAATTGAATCTTCACTTTCTGGTAGATTACAGAACAGCATTTGTATTTAATGAGATAATCAAAACATTATTTTTAATATTATATACTTTAATCAATTTAATATGCATCCTGTGTAAATAATATTTATTTATATTTTTTTTCATATTTTACAATCCATTTGCTCCTAGTAAAATCAGCTTGTAGCAGTTAACAGAATAAGACAGCATCAGCAATAAACTCTAACAATTACAAAATAATAATTACATTCATAAAATGGAACATAAAATGCACCAATAATATCAAATAATAGATTTTTTTTAAAAAAAAACTACAAGCACAGTCCAACCACCATCCATAAAACCATAATCCTAAATGGAGGTATACAATAGATTTTTAGCCTCTTCTTGAAGGGAAGTAGGACAGATAGGAAGTGATCAGTATTACAAGTGGAAGGGAATTCCACAAAGCAGGTGCCACTACGAAAAAAGCATTTAGCATCCAACCATTTTTTGAAGTATTCTTTCTGGTCATCAACCACAAGAAGCCTTTTGAAGATTCCTGGCACTTCTAATTTGTAATATAACATAGTGTAATAAAATTCTCAAATAACTTAATCTATAATTAGAATTTTCACTCCCCCCCAAAAAATTTTTAATTGATTTGTATCCTACCTTTACTATTTTTATAAATAATTCAAGGCAACAAACATATCCAGCACCCCTTCCTCCTCTTATTTTCTCCATAACAACAACCCTGTGGGGTGGATTGCGATGAGAGAGAGTGACCACCCCAAAGTTTACCCAGCTAGCTTTCATGGCTAAGGCAGGATTTGAACTCCCAGTCTCCTGGTTTCTAACCTGGTGCCTTAACCACCAGACCAAATTTACTATGCATTCCTTTCTAAATTCTACCTGACATACAGAGTGACTTTAAGGCAGTTCTGACAATTTTAGAGTCAATTTGTGACTTTAACAACTGCCTGGACTAGCCCCTGTAGGTTTCTTGGCAAGATTTTGGAAGTGGTTTGCTATACCTAGCTTCTTAGGGATGAGAGCCTGTGACTGGCGGAAGATCACTTAGCATACCTCCTGCCTAAGGTGAGACTAGAACTCATGGTGTCCCAGCTTCTAGCCTGATGCCTTAACCACTACACCCTATTGGCTTTCTTTCAATTAAATGTGCATGTATTTATATACAGAAGAATAAATGGAGATGAATATTCACTTTTTTTCCTTCTGGGTTCATATGGGGATATTTATGAAGACTTTTTCAATCAGAAGTTCGCTGTGATTTATTAGATTGTGATGGTATACATACCTGACAAGGGAAGAGCTTCACTAGTTCTAATATTTCCCTCCATTGGGATTCCAGAAGTCTGCGTCTCAGGTGGTGCACAAGCATAAAAAGTCCCAGTTACTTGACAACCTACTTTCATACAAAAAAAAAAAATGTTTTCACAAAGCAAAATGAACACGACTAAACAGCCAATAACATTCAAAACTTTCATCTGCTAGAATGGAAACAATTATCAATATGTAATACTCCCACTCCTGTAAATATTTTTGATTGTTCATTCTTAAAATTGATACATTTTCCTTATTAAATCATGGCTTCTTTGGTGAATCATCTGAAGAACTTCCCACTAACTGACTGTGTGTAACCTCTATAAATAATGCTTTTATCCCATCTGCACAATACTATGAACACAGGAACTGGGGAGCTGGGTGATGGGAAGAATAACTAAATAAGGATGCTTTGTCCAGTTTAATTCGTATTACATTCATAACAAAATTGGATGGCTCTTCTCATTCTCTACTTTATTGCAAGTAATGGTTTTTGGACTGACTTAGACACATAAGGAATTTGTTTCCGGTGCATAAACTGTCAATGTACATACAACAATCTAGATCATTAACATAGTCATTGTAAAGTTCATTCATCATAAAACATTAGATACAACATTTAGTGATAGTCATGGATACTGAATAAGCAATCAACATAAATCATACTAGGATACTAAGTAAACAATATAAATCCTAAGATATAAATCGTAATGTAGGGTTTTCTAGAATTATCTTCCCTTCATTCTGTATTTTTGCTAACTCTACAAGCAAGTAGCTGGCCAAATTTAAAGTAAAGAAATCCTGGCTCAGTAAATGGGATCGGGTATTGGTTCATATAGGAAAGCAAACATTTTGGCACATTGTGTAAACATGATAACCACATTTAGTCATATTTTATTGTTGTGGCCTAGCATGTTACATAAATGTGCGCATTTTTGACATGGCTTTAGAGTTTAGCATATTTTATGAAGACAGCGATTTTTTTATCTAATGTTGGCTGAGCGCCAGGATGTTCACCTTAAATTATCATTTGTACCTTTCAAGTATTAAAGTAAAATTCCCAGAAAGCCTTGATTTTAATTACAGATAGATTGTAAATGCAAGGAATGGTGGAAAAGTTTCTTTTCATCACCATCATAAGTGTCAATGGCTGCTAAACAAGGCAATTGCTAAACGAGAATTACCTGTACTTGATGGGTAATATGCAACCACTTTTCTACTTGCAATTCTTTCTTCTAATAAAAGGAATCTCCATATTTGGGAAGTCAGAGTGATATTAATAGGTGACAGTTCCGTTAATGACAGGAGAAGATTTGTCTTATACAAAAAAAATTATGCTTTGATGCTTTGGGTGATAAATTCAGACTGCAAGTGTCCATTTTCTCCCACAGATCATAGCATCATTTCCTTCCAGAATCCAGGAAATCTGTACCTTATCCAATCCCCCATCAGCCCCTTATCACAAAATTTGCACAGGTAGAATGCAACCATGGCGAAGTGCATAAGTATACGCCATTCAAAAAGGATTATAACGTTTCATTAATATTAGTCAAAATATTGACAAATAACTTATCAATCACTAAAATGCATGCAGTTCAGAATTGCTTAATTTTTGTTGCACTGTGCCTAATGCTAGTTTATTTGTACTGCATTAAAATGGATCAGATCTGTTTATAAATAAGCATATAGAGAACAGACAAAGAAAGAAACAAAGCCTTATCTTTTGTCTATTTAGTTTTGTGCAACTTTTTGAAGGTAAGGAATAAACTGTTCTCATGGTAACTAAAAACCTTGAATACATTCATAATCAGAAGTTGGCTGTTCTTCCTTATCTGCTTTGTTTTCTCTTTTATTTTAGATTTGCAGAGTAAAGCACTCCAATTTTCACTGAGAATACAAAATTTGTTTTATGCATTTAGTTACCTGCATAATGTAAAACACACTTAACTGTTTTTATTAGATTTCAGGAGTGCTAAACTATTCAAGTCACTTTCTTTTCCCTGAAATTTGATATAAAAGCACTTTCCTTAGGCTGTATTATAATGTTCCTCTTTATATTGTGCCAACTTCTTGCAAATATAGGAACTGTGAGACACATAGAAAGTTCTGCCCTTGCCAGAATTACCTCATTCATTTTAGTAGAGATGAAAACTACATGCAAGGCAAAGTATGCATGGATTTCTACCCTCTGCTGAAGTAAACGAATCCAGTTTTTTTTAACATTTTCTTTTTCTTGGTTTGGATGCAGATGGAATCCTAAATCAGGAAACATCTGCTATTTATTTCATAATGTAAATAAAAATACCCTGAAACTCTATTGAACACAATAAAAATTTCTTACCATTCTGACATGATGGACTTTGCCAGTGATGATTACGAGGTGGAAAAGAGACACTTGTACACTGGTATGAAAGATCAGGATGGGACTGCTCTGGTACGTATTCCCTCCAGTTACGCTCATGAGGTACCATGTAGTTTGGAACCTGTATATTTTATTAAAATATAACATATCTTATTTGCAGCCATTTACTAAATTAATCAGTGATAAGTCATTTTCAGCTTTCTAATTATATACCCTCTTCGGTATATCTGTAAAATGAAAACTCAGACAAGCACAATATTGAGCTTGCTTATAGGTAATAAAGAGTTTCTGGAGGGACACAGCTCTATCTCATTAATATAGAAGCTTATGGGTATCTCTTCCCACTGAATTCAGGCACCTCTCTTCCTGGTAAATAAAATAGGATTAGAACTCAATTATTATCCTTTTACTTCCATCAGGCTTAAACACGCACAAACACACACACACACACACCATTGAAATTGAATCCAGTTAATATCTAATATATCCAAAGCAGTGAAGACTCAATAATTCCTGAAATTCATTATATGATTGGAGAGAATAAACCTTTATTTTCCAGATGACAATGTTTCATGTCCTTCTCAAATGTTTATTCTTCCTGTGAAGGCCCACTTTGCTGTAGGTATATTTGTAATGTACAGGTAGTCCTTGACTTGCAACCACAATTGTGCCCAAGGTTGCTAAGTGAGACATTTGTTAAGTGAATTTTGCCCGATTTTATGACCTTTCTTGCCACATTTGTTAAGTGAATCATGGCCATTGTTAAATTAGGAGCATGGTTGTTAGGTGACTCTGGCTTCCTCATTGACTTTGCTTATCAGAAGGCTGCAAAAGGTGATTACACTGCAACCGTTATAAATATAGAGCCTTGGTAGTACAGTGGTCTAAAGCACCCTGTTATTAACACCAGCTGCCTGCAATTATTGCAGGTTCGAATGTCACCAGGCTCAAGGTTGACTCAGCCTTCCATCCTTTCTAAGGTAGGTAAATTGAGGACCCGGTTTGTGGGGTCCTCAATAAGCTGACTTTGTATAAATATACAAAAGTATGAAGGCTATTGCTTAGCGCATTGTAAGCCGCCCTGAGTCTCCGGAGAAGGGCGGCATATAAATCATTTTTTTTAAAAAAAATGAACTATTTAAAATTCAAGCCACTGAATTTTGATCACGTGACTATGGAGATGCTGCAATGGTCTTAAAAACGGTCATAAGTCACTTTTTTTCAGTGCTGTTGTAACTTTGAACAGTCACTAAACAAACTGTTGTAAGTTGAGGAATACCTTTATGTGCAATGTTTCATGGAAATACAAGGGTCTCAGAGGGGACTTTAAACTTACAATGTATTGAATATATAAAGTGACAGCTGCTGACAGTAAAGAATGTATTGAAGCAGTTGAACAATTTATGCCATGAATACAACTGCATAAATTCAGTGCTGTTATTGAAAAGTAAAAATAAAATACTTCTAACAGGAGAAATGAAATGAAATATGGTAAGAGTTATAATACTAATCAAAATCTATCACAAGAACACCTATAAAATCCTTTGAAAATATTAGGTTATATTGGATAGTTTTGGGCCAATTGTTTTCATTCTTATCCTCATAGTACAAGGGAAAAAACAAACATGTCATCTCTACATTTTCATTCTCCAAGATACAAAACTAAAACAAATTCAAGGGTCATACCTGAGGCTGTAGTGCAGAATATGATGAATTCAGAGTGAAAGCGTTGTTCATAATCATCTGTGGATCTTCCATGCTAAGTTGTTTTGATCCTGTAAATTATTTGTAGACAGAAACAGGGTGATTTATGTAACTTTGTAAAAAATAGTATCTTGGGAGTATTTAAAAATGAAATCCCTACTGTTAGTTTCTAGCAGAAATAATAGTTCAGGTCAATTTGTAGATACAAAGTTCATTTGTATTGTTACAAAAAAGGCAGAAATCTAAAAGTGTGCAATGAGAAAACCTATATATATATATACATCAGTGGTGGGTTTCAACTGGTGTTACCACCGCTTCGCGTCACACATACGCTTTGCGTGCACTTTGCACATGTGTGCTCGCTGCTCTCGCACGCACGCAGAACTTGCGCTGTGTGCAAACACATTGAATTTCAGAACAGCTGAGGCATGGCCAGTCGGTCTGCTGCACCTATCAGCTGGGCTAAAAAATGAATGAATATAGGTAGGTATAGCGTAGGGGCAGGCGGGAGGGCCCAACTGACAGTCGGAGTGAACCGGTTCACTCTCACCTCACCATCTTCGCTACCGGATCGCCCAATCCGGGGAGAACTGATAGCAACCCACCACTGATATACATGCACATAGACATACATACATACATACAATTACCTTCATCACATTTGACAAAAAAATCTGGTTGAGTATTCTTAGGTTTTGAATCCTGAATTTATTAAAACTCTGTTCACTCTTTCTTTCCCCTATATCCCTTCTCACATGCAAGGAACTAGTAGTCATGTATGTCCCCATAATGTCTTAGGGCATCCAATCATCTTGGAAAGCTAAGTTAATTAACTAGCAGAGTTAATTGGCTGACCTCCTGTTACACTGCAATATTCTACAGTGCTTTCTGTGATCTATGAATTGGGTAACTTTCTTCTCCTGGCAAATTCTGCTTCCAGAATTCTTTCTCATCCCCCTCTTCCAGAAGTTGGAGGTTCTCCCCACTCTCTCTGATCCAAAAAACCAAACTTGTTGAGATGAAAAGCAAGGATGTAGGCAATGTGTTGGTTGACTTTTGGAGGGTTTTTTTTTTTTTTGACTTTTCGATAACTGGCTGGCCCAAGGAGATGAAATCCAGGGCTGGGGAAAACAGTGGTAGAGCACTGTATAGTGGCACAGAAATTATTGTTATGGTGAGAGAGATAAAGCTGGTGCCAATATGGAAGAGGAATAAGACTCCAAGTGTCTATGGAGATTCTCAGTCATTCAGGTCATGGTTGTCCCAAAGGTGCTTTTTCAAGAGGCAACTGGACTTTCTGGTTTTTCTTTGAAGACGTTTCACTTCTCATCCAAGAAGCTTCAGAGCCCTCCGGAGGCCAGAAACAGCCCATTTCCCAACTTCCGGTGGGCCCAGAAGGCCTGAAAAATCAGCTGGCTGGTGCACACATGCGCGCTGGAAGTGACCTAGGGCAACACTCATGTGCCCACAGATATGGCTCCGTGTGCCACCTGTGGCACGCGTTCCATAGGTTCGCCATCATGGCCCTAAATCACCTTTATTGCTCTTCTCTACACCCTTTCTAATTATCAACATCTTTTTTATAGCTCTAGGCTATTAACTAGTGAGGAATATCATACTCAAATCCCCAATGAAGGATAAACAGTAATTGTCAGATCACTTTTTAAGCTCAGTTTAAGATGCCGTCCTACCTTTTTTTGCTCCTTCTGGTACTATTCTATATACTTTATATGGATCTGATATGTCCAGTTGGCTTCTTTCAACCAGTTCTTCAAAATCATTGCTCTTGTTCAAAGCACAACGGAGTCTCGTCTTCCAAGTGGGAGGATCTGGTTTATCAATGCCTTCTCTGAACTTCCCTTTAAACAGAGCCCAGGCCTGAAAATATTTGCAGAAATTGATTAAAAAAATGAAATCCTCCAGAACCGCTTGTGTCATTAACAACAATGATATTAATATCACAATAATAAATATATTCCATATAAAAAAATTCCTAGACCTATCATGGGGCATGTTATGCGATTTGTACTTTCCTTCTGGTAGTTCTGTCTAGAATCTAATTGACAGTGTAGGACAACCCTTGAGCAAATTCAGCAGTAAGGTAATTAGACACAGTTTCAAAATTTATTATATCTCTTTACTTCTATAAGAACTAGGTGGTGTGACGTTTTTCAAAAACTTAATATTTGTGATACATCTTTAACCACTCCAAGTTTTCCTTGCAGGGATATGGCAACCAAAGTAGGCACAGAAAACTTACAGCATCTTCTATAAGTTGTGTAACATCTAAACCAACCTTGAACCCAGATGGCAGAAAGTAAAAACTATAATAGAGGGAAAGCAATGTGTACTCAATAAACAAGTGTACTAATGTTAAATGTGATGGTTGAATAACTAAGGAGAAAGATTGTGCCATATGAATTCTACCAGTAGGGTATAGAGTCGCTTTTAAAAAAATACTTACTATTAAAAGTAATTAGCTGAACTCATTTTAGCAGAAATTTAACAGCATTGCTTCAGGTAATACTCCTCAATAACAATATAAACAAGGGAGTTTTAGAAATAAATTCTTACTAAACAGTTATGGCGCTTGCTGAAGTTAATGAAAAAGTCTGCAATCCTATTCAAAATTATACACAAGTCCAATTGATATCTATGGGATTAAAGTATATGCAACTGTGATGAGGCTTGCAGACCTAATGAATTAAGCCTTGGGGCAATTAATCAAATGAGAAAAAAAGAAATTATACAGCGTGGTAGGAATCTGCCAAGTGTGACAGAAAAGCATTTTAGTTCAGCAACATCTTGGATGTAAGTTGAAGAAAGAAAATAGGATAGTATTGTCAGTAATTTAAGTTAAGGGTGAGATCTCCCAACTGGAACTATATGCAAAATAGCAGCTCAGAAATAAGGGTGGATGCCCACAAAGGATTAAGGAGCAAGCAGTTCTAAGTGCATTGCAATCCAGGAATTTGTTTTTAGCAGCAAAACTGAGCTCATGCCACATTCATACAAAACCCATATCTAGTCCCCTTCCCTCAAGCTTTACTCATTAAAACACCCTGATGTTGAGGGTGATGGAAGTGCTATAAAGCCACCTGAAACTCAAAAAGCTCCTTTTGATCTACTGCAAATCTTAATCTATCTTTTTCTTGTGATTTTCCATGACTTTTTGCTTGCAAGAATTGCCCTTAAAAAAATTTTTTTTTTAAAAAAAGGTGTTTAATTCTAGTATTTGGTGAGACTTTTTTTTCTTGTTTTAGTGTGTACTCCTGGACAGGTTGTAAATATAATTTGTGACAATTCCCATTGTAAGCCTACAGCTTCAGAGAAGGTTTTGTTATATTGGGAATTTAATCTCACGACTTTAGTGGATGGCATCTGGAATTCAATTTGAGAAACCTGCATTCAAATACCAGATAAGTCATTTAATTTATTGGGTATCCTTTGTTAGTGAGCCTCCCAGGTCTTCTATCTTGTTATGGACACAAAAACTGGATTCATTCTTTGGGCACACTGAATTCACAATATGCAGGTTGAAATGAATCCTAGCTTTCAAGAATTAACTCTGATGATCTCACCATTATTACCAAGCTCCATCTTACCACTACTGCCAAGTAGATAAAATCTGCAAGTCCCGTAATCTCATAGGTGGTTTTTTTTTCTTTCCCCTAGAGTTAATACTAAGTAAAGCAATCATAAAACTCACTGGCCTTGTCGACTCCAACTAATATCAGAATACCTCGCCTTTCTCTACAGCATTCATTTTTGGGTGCAGGATGCACAAGATCCACTTTGTGAGGCGAAAATAAATATCTGATTTTCCAAAGTCTATTGAAGGAAGACCATTCACCTACATGGAAATTGTTCCCAACCGAACACACCACCTTCTTAACGCCTCCCATTGCCCGCAATCAGAACGAAGGTGAGGCTACTACAGTGAGGAGTAATACTCACTACTATTTCTTTGGGGGTTGGGAGGGGGGGAGTGGGAAGGGAAAACCTGCAAAAAGGGAGAAATCTGAAGCAGGTTCATCAAGACAAGAAAAAGAAAGGGAAAAATGATAAAAGAAAGGAAAAATCAAGACCAAAACCCAGAACATAAATAATTAAATTAATCTCAAGGGCAGCTTTTGGGGATTTTTTTTTAAAAAAACCCCGTGCTTCATAATAAAGAGCACAAGGTCACTATAAAGGTAAGCAGTAGAGAAGAAAACTTAGAGAAGAAAACTGGGGCCATTCTCCACACAGAGAGAAAGAGAAAGAGAGAGATCTTTCCGAGGGACGTTGCCTCCAACTCCTACAAGCAGGTGCCACCCGGCTTCTTCAACCGGCTTCCCGCAATCCTACAAACTCAGGTCGGGTGGCTTGAGAGAGCGATTTGATTGACGGCTTCTCGCGCCCCCTTCCCACTCACCTCGCTCTCGCTCCCCCCCCCCAACCGCCCCTCCTCTCCGGCGTACCTTGAAGAGAGCGGCGTCTTCCTCGCGGTTGTAGTCCTGTTTGCCCGCGTGCTTCCAAGGGATGCGAAAGATGCTCTTCTCCTCGTTCTCCCATATCAAGCCCGGGTATTTAGCGCTGTCAATCTGCTCGATCAGCCACTGGCGGAGTTTCCCGTTGCCGCAGCTCACCGAGCTCATGCCGCCGCCTTCGATGCTGCTGCCGCTGCTGCCGCCGGCGCCGCCGCTGCTGCTGCTGTTGCCGCTGCCTTCTAAGTTCATACCAGGCGCGCCGCCTGCCTCGGCTCCTCCTGCTCCTCCCCTGACGAAGGAAGGAAGGAAGGGGGGGGGGAGGAGGAGGAGAGAGTGAGCGGCCCCGCTCTGTCACGTGCCAGGCCTCAGCCCGGGCGCGCACGTCAGTTCCAGACAAAAGTCCGCTGCGCTTTCCCGCTCGCCGAGCCGCCGCGCTTTTCTCCACACGGAGGAGGCGGGCGAACCTGCCGCCGCCTCGAGCGCGAGGGAAAGCCTCGGCGTCCCCCGATGTACCGTTTCCAGGAAAAGCTCCCCGCGCTCTCTCTCCGTTTCCTCCCTTCCCCTGTTATTTGCTGGGCCGCCTCCTTCTCTGCAAACGCGGTTTCAGTTAAAAAAAAAAAAACCAAAAAAACCCCCACCTCGCCAGTCACCAAAACTTTGCTTAGCTCGGCTGCCGGGCTGAGAGAACTTACTTCATGGGCGCTGCGGTTGTGGGTCTGGGTGTATTTGAACTTTGGGGTTCGAGCCCAACAGGCTTCCTCTACCTATAATAGCCTTTGAGCCGCTCGGGTTGGTGTTTACGGGACAAGCCGTTGGAAACGCCCGTCGGAATCCGTGCGCCTTAACAATTCACTGACCGAGGCTTTTCGGGGTTTCCAAGCCAGTCTTGGTGGAGCTGTTTAAGCACCAAGCTACGTAGAAACTCGGGAGGCCGCGAGTTCTAGTCCTGCTTTAAAGCACCAAGCCAACTGGGTGCCAATTTGGGCCAGGCTTTCTCTCTCTCTCTCAGCCTTAAGGAAGAAGGCAATAATGGCAAACCACTTCGGAAAATCTTGCCAAGGAAAACTGGAGGGAAGGATCCAGGCAGTCGCCAGGAATAAATAAATAAAATTTTAAAAACCCTGATTTAGGCACCTCCTCTCCCCCAAAAGCCAATCTGGAGAAGGCCAGCCCTTGAATCTTCTACGTGTAGCTGCCTTCGCTAAATCACTCACTATAGATCGCCTACATACAACCCTATGTAATGAGGCGCGAATGCACGCACAAACACACAACAGAAGTCTTCGGATTAGTTGGTGGTTGGTGTATTTTTCTTTTCGCTATCCCTCTACACTATAGTAAAACTTCCTGCCCCAACCAACCAACCAACCAACCAACCAACCAACCAATGATCCCACCAGCACCAACCGCCCTCCTCATATTAAGTTTCAACGACTAGATCTACAGCTGTTTCTCTCCTCTAGGTCCCTTCTTCCAGAGGCTGCAGGGCGACGGCCCTTCTTCAACCACCGGTTCCATCCCCACCTTCTCGCTCTGTAGGACTAACTCGCCGTTTCCCGAATCTTCACTTTCTTCTCCGCATTTGCTTTCCCTTCCCCTCCCTTCTCTCTTTCTCTCCCTTCCAGTACGAGAAGCAAAAAAAACCTTATAGTTGCAAAGGTGGTGCCCTAACAAAAACAAGCAGGCTCTGCCTTTCTGGGCACTTTCTGGTGAAATCCAGGTTTTTTTGCTCGCAAACCTGCACCGACGAGGCTTCGGCGTACTCCTCGCCTGTTAGCATTTTTTCCCCATAGGGCGAAGCACTGCGCACACAGTTCCCTTCTCTCCTACACATACATACAACTTCCTCTCGACATACCTTGTTTGACGCTAATTCTCGCCAGAGACCTGTGGTTGTTCCTTTTTACCCCCAGGAGCAAAATACCGCCCATCTCTTTCTAACCCACCCATCTCGCCGTGTTTCAGTTTCTTGCCTCCCACTCTTCGCCATTCCTCAGACAGAACCCAGTTTCTCTCCCTCCCTCCCTCTCTCTCTCTCTCCCTACCTCCTTCCTCTCTCTCCCCCTCCCCTCCCCCTCCCGCCCTCTCATTTTCTCTCATTCTCTCTCTTCCTCTCATTCTCTTTCTCTCTCTCTCTCATTCTCCCCCTCCTCTCATTCTCTCTCCCCCTCCCCTCTCTCCCTCCCTTTCTCTCCCTCTCCCCTCCTCCCCTCCTTTCTCTTCCTCTCATTCTCTCTTCCTCTCATCCTTTTTCTCTCTCTCCCTCCACTCTCTTCCTCACTCCCTCTCCTTCTCCCTCTCCCCTGCCCCTCTCTCCCTCTCATTCTCTCTCCGTCCCCTCTCTCTCTCTCCTGCCCTGCCCCTCTCTCCTTCTTTCTCTTTCTCTTTTTCTCCCTCTCATTCTCTCATTCTCTCTTTCTCCCCCTCTTTCTCTCTCTTTCTCCCTCCCCTCTCTCCCTCCCTCTCTTTCTCCCTCTCCCTTTCTCCTGCCGCCGCCTTTCTCTACCTCTCATTCTCTCCCTCTCGTTCTCTTATTCTCTCTCTCTCTCCCTCTCATTCTCCCTCTCTTACGCTCTCCCTTCCTAGATTTGCAGGTCGCCCTTCTCTCTTTTTCACCCACCAACCCCAGCCGCCGAGTCTCGCTACCTCTCCCTTCCCACGTACTGGCACCCTGGCTTCTCTGCGGGGAAACTCCTCACATTTACCCACTACAGCGCCGACCGTCAATGCCTTCCCCCACTCGCGTGGTTAGGAAAGGGGGGACGGTGGCGTCGTTTCTGCCCTTTTTACATTGCACACCTCCCAAAAGCGCCTCCACGAGTTTCTTCCCCCTTCAGGACTCATTTCCTCGCAAGAGCCTGAGACTTCGGGGGATTCTCCGCTGCGGCTTTCGCGCCTCTGTACCAGCAAGGTTGCCTAGGGGCATTTCTGCCCCTTCGGCCGAATTCGGCAGGATGAGTGTCAGGATTCGCTCCGCTGCAGAAAAAAGTGATTAGGCGCCCACCATCCGGAGCGCACCTTTACTGAGAATGTGTCAACGGGGCAATCCAGAAAGGACCACAGCCCCCTCCCTTCCCACCCGTAGACTCAAAGCACGAGGTTAGGGGGCGCGCCAGCCTTCCCCAACCTACTCCTATAACAAACAGGGTCAAAATCTTGGCGTGACGGCTGAAAGAGAAGTGAATTTGCTGTCTCTTCAAGATATTTATACAAGTCCTCGTGGCTACGACTGCAGTTTATAAAGCAACAAAATCAGGGAAGGGAGTTGGATTTCAAAGGAAAGCCCATTTCAATGGCCAGCTAGATACTTCGAAAACCTCGGGCTCTCTCCCCCATCCCACGCCCGACTCCTTGGGTGGCTATTAAAAGGAAATTTCTATCCGTGAACGTGGGAGGGCTGCTCCGATCAAAGTCATAAGACTTTGGCCATCTGAGTCGCCTGCGCGCTTTGATAGAGCCGCCTAACCTGAACAGACGCCTCGCGCCATCAGGAAACGAAGGCTATAGAGGAGGAGGAGGGTTCCACTTTACAGCGAAGGTCTTTCTACAGTATTAAGGGAAGCCATCCTGGGAGTGGGAATAAACAGGTAAGAAGAGGCTGCCATCCTGCCATTTTCTTTCTTTTTATCCTAAACTCTCTGGGCAAAATGTGGGGAGGGGAAAGCAGAAAGGAAAGTATGGATCAAGCTTCTTACACGGAGTTGGCAAAGGCATCTCCAATGATGCTGGTTTTGGAATACTCCAAATACTTTTCGGTCGCTCACTGTCTTCCCCACCCTGGGTGCTGCAGGTTGTGGATTTCACCTTCACTAATCCCAGGCCTGACCCCTGGTGAATTGGGGGTCGGTTCATTCATTCGTCGGTAAGGAATTCAAATGGTCGTGAATTCCATGTAGGATCATGGTCTATGAGGCGCTTTAGTGTGGATTTGGTTCCAAACTCCTTCAACCCAGAGTTTTCATTCTTTCCTTCTAAAAGTTTTAAGTTCGCCCTGTTCCTACAGAGAAGGGAGAAAAGTTTCTGCGGCAATCCAACAGAGCTCTTTGAGATAGAATCAAAACTTATTCGGTCCAACTTCCAGTTAATTTACTTCTGAGGTTCTGTTTCATGCGTAGCACCTTACCTTCTGAAATAACTTCCTCGTCCAAGCATCTCCATATCTCCCATATGGACAGCGCTGGGTTGGGGAACATAGTTCCAGCGCATTTTTGGAAGACTTGGAGATAGCAGCACAGCTCTCGGGATTTTCTTCCAGTTCAAAACCTTTTCTCCAAAGGAGCTCAAATTGGGCTTACAAGAACCCACCTCTCATTTTATACTTTGGTGAAAAAGAGTGGCTCCCCAAACTTATCCAGTGAGCTCCATGGTGCAGTAGGAATTTGAACCTGAGTATTCTGGACCCCAGTGGCGCCGAAGCAAGAAAGTAGTATGGGTTTGTTCTGATTCTCTACTAGACTTCCCACATCTAGTATTTCTTTCTGCCAGACATTATCACACCATCCCAGGTGTTTTATGGAAACCTAAATGACCAATGAAGCCCAACGTTGGACGAAATTAGGCATATATTCCATGAATTCATAGAACTCCGTTGCAAAGCCAGCGCTAGCCCTTGATCAGACTGATGCAACGGTAGCTACTGGCAGAAACTGCCTCAAAAAACTGCCCAGACCTTACTTCTTGGGGGATGAGAATAATCTGTTTATTGATATTTCTGCTGCAAATCTCCCAAAGAACTAAAAAAAAAGGTTATTTCAACCAGGACCAACGCCTTTAAAAAGCCACTGGATTCCCAAAGCTATTGGAGAGACGAAGCTATTTCATCACCTTGACCAGACTTAATTATTGAGGAGTGTTTCAATCTATTTTCAGGAAAAAGAGTTGGGAGATTCGAGCTCTCTCATCAATCTTCCTGAATGTTGTCTCCTGCCTCTTTCCCTGGTGGCTCCTCTCTTGGCTTCTTCCATGAAGAGTGGCTAGCACCTGGCTTTGCAACGGGAAGTTCGCTAAATTCATGGAATGTATGCCTAACGAAATGGACCGTCCAACTTTGAGACAATTGGTTTCCAACCCTGCTTATAGAAAACATCTGGGGTTAATTAATAGGTGGGCGTCTGGCAGAAAAAGATACTAGGTGCAGGAAGTCTGGTAGAGAGTCAGATACAAATCCATACTACTTTCCTTGCTTCGGTAAACGAAACCAAGCGAGAGGTAAACCCAGCTAGTGACACAAGAGAATTCCAGATTGGAATTCACCCTTTCCTCCAATAAGCCTTACGGGCAAACCTGGGAAGGTGGAGAGCGAAAGAGAAGTAGAAGAGAAGTGTGGGAAGCTCAGAAGCGATTAACAGAGGCTCTTCTTTCAATGAAATTTAGTCCTTAGTAGGACGAACATATTACGGGGGGCTATTTAAATATTGCTTATTAAGTTTTAAATTGTTGTCGATAGGTCACCCCCTCCCCTCTTCGCCGTGCAGATACATCAGCGAAAGCTAATGACTCAGAAGCAGTAAAACCCTTCAAAATCCAGTTTCCCAGAAATCGGAGATGGAGTGGGTTACAAAGCAATACTAGATCCCACTTTGGGCCAGTCGAGTTACGTTTCAGCCTAACGCCAAGAAAATTTGGAGCAATCTTTCAACGGGCAGGAGGGCCTTTTGCGCAGCAAACTATGCAACTATGCAGCGAACTATTCAAACCTGTTCCTTTCGCGGGATTCTGCCAGCGTGGCTCAGAAAACTGCAGGGATCCCGAAAGGATCCCGAAAGTCAGTTCGCCAACACAGGAATTTTAAACCGGTTGTATAGAACTGGCCATAAATGAGCATGTGTGCGTGTGTGTTCTCCCATATTCCCCTCAACTAAACACGGGGGGCGGTGGGGGGCTTAGTCTGCACAATACCATATAGATTGTGCCGTGCCGACCTAGTTTAGTGAAGGGTTAATTTTGTTTCTTTGCAAACTAGCAAGAATGTCTCTGCCCTCAGTGTGGAAGGGATTGCCCCTCTCGAATTGGCCTTTTTAGTCACACTAGATGTTGTTTTAGGACCTCTTTCCAGAGCACGACACCATAGTCTCTTGAGACCGAAGGATGCCAATGCGAGCAAGTTTCGGAGCAACTTAGAATAAAATGTAGCCCAATTTCTTATTTTTATCCAAGGAGTTTTAGAATCACCCTACTTGCGTTTGAGAGAGAAAAATAAGCAAATCTTGCCCTGATTAAAACTCCACCCCACCCCAACCGTATATATGTAAAGAAATAAGTCTCGTTATTTGGGCTAACTCGACTGAAATAGGCGTGCAGAGTCTGAGAGGGTATGTTGCAGGGACATTGCTGCAACTTTCCAGATTCTGCTCGGTTTGAGGTGTATGTTCAGTTTCCATAATTCCTAACCAGCAAAGTTGGCTAGAAACGACGAGATCTGAATTCTAAAATAATCCTGAGTGGGACAAATTAGCAAAATTACCTTAAAAGAAAAGGGGGATCCAAACCACCGCTATCATGAACAAGGTTTCCCTTCTGCGAGCTGAAAATTAGATTTAAAGCTGAGCAGAATTCCACCTCCAGGGGCGCAGATCTATCCTCATAATGGACCAAAGGAGGGCTTCATTTCGCCCCCGGCTCTTCCCGCCGGCGCCCCTTCCCCTCTCTTTAAATAACTCCCACCACCAGGTAGGGCAGTCTTGAGGTCCCTAACTCCACCAAGCTGGAGCGCCGTCTTTCCACGCGACGCGGATTCCTCAGAGTATTTACTACTTGGTTTCATTCATAAAATGTGACGCTTGCTGCCAAGGATGGGGAAGTGAGCGAAGCACTAAAGAAAGGTGTTCAACAGCCTCCAAGGGTCGCACGAAAGAAGCCGACGCTATTTTAGAACTTGGGATCTGGAGCCAAACGTGGCGAGGGAATAATTTCACAACCGCGGTACGAAATTAAACGACTGATATATATATATATATATATATTTGGTGGACCACAGCAGGTCTATAAGTATGAATCTGTACACCGCCGATCAATGCTCTGTTTTTGACCCAGATGGGCGGCGGTAGAAATTGAACAAATAAGTAAAATGTTCTGCACACCAACTTCTCTGTTTCTCGTTTTTAATGCTCATATTATTATTTTTCCCCCCACCGCGTGAAGGGGAAAGAACGGAGAAACTCGAACGTTTGCAACCGTTTTGGAAATCTTCGGCTGCCCTCCACTCCCCACCAGTAAGGATTTTGAATCGGGCCAAACTTTTCCTTACTTTGAAGAGTAAGGGGAATTATGAGTCAATGCCTTTGCTCGAAGAAATGGAGCAGGACATTTTTTCCCCCTTTTATGACCATTACCTAAGTTAGGAGAGTACTATTAACAGGAATTCCCACCGTCCCCGGGGGCACTTTCCCAAGTTCAAGACGGAAGAGTTAGGTTAACCTCACCAGGGTTTTTGGGTTTTTTTTGCCTGGTAACAGGTGAAACCGTTAGTTCAATTCTGGGAAGGGGATGGGGGTGTTGGGGAAGAGATCCAGCGAAGAGATCGACAGTTACGGTATATTCTTTCTGGATCTGATAGAGCTTTTGGCTCACGGTTGGTTTTTCTCTCTTCAGTTCGTCCCTTTTGCACGTTTTCCCAGTGCTGGGGATAAAAACTCGCTCCTGAGAAAAGGCACCGAAGTTTCCCCAAATCCCCTTAGCATCTCACAAGGAATAACTCTTCACGTCGTCCCTTCCTCCCTGCCCCTCTATATATCAACCCAAGTCTTCATTTTGGCTGCTCCCATCTCCGGCTCTTCTCAAGAGACGATCCACTCCCCCCCCCCCCCGGTTCCCACTTTCCCGATCCGAAATAGCGACAGAAAGTGAAGTCCCTTACCTCCGTCCCTTTCGCTCTCACTCTCTCTCTCTCTCTCTTTCTTTCTCACTTCCTTTCCAAATTCCGGGAGGATCATGCAGCGTCGCGCCGCTTTCTTAAAAACGATTTAAGAATGGGGGGGGGGCAGAGAGGATGATGGGATCGGGTTTCAAACGAGAAAGTGAGTTGACGAAGCCCAAGAGGATCTTTAAAGTCTGAAGCGACAACGTCGAGGGGAGGGACTTGGAGAGGGGGCGGGGTCTGGAAGGGGGCGGGGCTTGCACCCGCCTTCGGCCCCGCGGGGCTAAGGAAAGGCCGGAAGGGTGAGGCGGGCGTCGGGCTTCTGATGGGATTGGGACTGAGGTGGGATGCGCTGGCCAGATCCTGAAGGGTGGCAAGAGCTTGGTTCCCCAGGGGGAAGGAAATGGCAACGCTCATAGTTAGGCGAGAGGTTTGAAACGGAACCGCGGCCCATACCGACGAAAGGTTTTCCTTCACGCAATTGTCCAACGCGCTCTTTCCCGCGCCCTAAAAATAAGTCAGATTTTAAGAAGAATGGCAAACGGGGTTAATACTCTGTAGAACGCACGTTAGAGGGCGTCCCAACATCATTGGATGCCCAGGAAAGGCAAGGAGCTCATCCAACACCCGGTCAAAATGCCAGAGATCGTGTCTTCTCTTTGGATTCACAGGGGTCTCCAACCTTGGCAACTTTAAGCTTGGAGGACTTCAACT
>WNWU01000003.1:1174116-1218322 GCA_012654045.1 Ptyas mucosa
GCTGGCTGGGGAATTCTGGGAGTTGAAGTCCTCCAAGCTTAAAGTTGCCAAGGTTGGAGACCCCTGCTCTGGAAGGTATCCCATTTAAATCCTCCCCCCCCATAGATGGGTACCCATGTGCATACTAGTGTCTTGATGATAGTGCTATATTAGTGTCTTGAGACAATCAACTGCTCTGGAGCATCTCAGAAAAAAAATAAAAATTTAACTTCGGGCAGCACGATTGACAGCAGAATTTAGTCCCCACTTTCAGCCGACTGAGTAGAGCAAAAATCTAGCGTGAATATCCGGAGATGTCAATCTGCTCTCCGAATTAACGTTAAAACTGGTGTTGGGGGGGGATCTCAACTGTCTTTTAGAGCCCAATCGTGTTGCTCGTAAATTTTTAAGGGTTTTAAATTGGTTACATTTATTCTAAAGAAGAAGAAAAAAATCCTCAAAGCACCTGAACTGGAACGGCCGCCTTGGAGGGGAAAAAAACCCCTCACACTCTATTTAAGTCAGGTGGAAAATTGAGGGCAATGGAGTTTTTTGGTTTTTTTTAAATCATACACATCTTCTACATTGTGCAGTAATGAGCCCCTCAGCTCTGCACAATTTTTCTAACTGCCCGGGAAAGAAAACAAGGAATATTAAAGTTATAATGTAGAATCTGTCTTCATCAGTAAGAGAAATATTCTGGGAAGGTATCAAATTCTGGTGCCAACTTGTCCGTCTGAATCTATCAACAAGGACATTTCTTTTGATTTTGACCTGCCTCTTCCACATAAGGTTTCTTGGTCCAACTCACGTCATTCCTAGCCAAGATTGCCCTGCTGAAGTTGAAGTCTGGAATATTATGGGGGCACAGAATTGGATGGGGGGGGGGGGGAAAGATTTTAATGCCACGCAAGAGAGAAGGTAAATTGCTACAGCTCAGAGCAATTGAGATGGGGAGGAAACTTTTGGCACTTTTGGCACAGATGAACAAGAGCCCCATTCTTAGTATTGGTCAGTTAAAAAGAGAACTGGAATTGAATCAAATGCTTCTGTGGAGGTAATAGACAGTGTCTACTGTATTTACTCTGAAATGTAAAATAGAATCAATTGTGCGTAACTTGAATCAGTTAGTTTGACTCTAAATTAAAACGGTTTTATTATCATAATATTTCTTCCATGCATTCATTGCACATGATTTCATAGCCCTGCGTCCCATGATCTGCATAGGATGGTGTCACCTGTTCATCTACATATATGCAAACCGAGCCATTCAGCTGACTTGGCTGCTTTCCGAACCAGCCAATTCAGGTTTTCCAAGCCATCGGGGGATATGCAAAGACAGAAGGTAAAGGTCACAGAGGGTTACAAGATAGTTCCCGCTTAATGATCTCACACACATTTGTGTTCAGAATCAGAATGACTTGAGAGTGGACTGAGGAACTGCAGAATAAACCATGCATAATGCAGCACACACACACAGACCTTAGTTACCAAACTAACTCCAGATGGGTTTGGGCTTTAACACCAATCATTGGGAGTCCAGCACATCTAGAGGGCACCGTCTGGGGAAGGCTGGCCTAGCCTCATCAAAGAGGAGCACTTGTTTTGAAAGCAAAGGCCATTCCTATACATAGGTCTGGAGTTGTCACTTCTGACAAATGTCCTGACCTCAGTGCTGAGTTGCTGGAATCAATGATGGACTCAAGAAGTGGATTCAGAGAAACAAAAATGTGAATCTTCCACCCAGACGATGCATTTAACTGATCATCATCTGGAATCTACTAGATTCGGCATAACGTCTGCCGTCTACTGTACATCTATGTCTCTCTTTATATATTTATACCCATCTTGCCTTCATCAGCTGAAGGTGGCTTATATGTGGGTCTCCCCCTATTTTAGCTACCCTGTTTTATGGCCCAGTCTGGACACAAAGATGAGTCTCGGGAGTTCTCGTTCCCTATTTTTATCTCTATACCAAACTGGCTTTCTTAAACCCATCATCCTTTATCAGTTCCCCAATTTCCTGAGTCTGAATGTGGGTTCTTGGAAAGGCTCCACCTGTCCTTTTTTCCTGGCCCATCAGTTTAGAATTATTTCATTGCTTTAAAAATCACAGAGGCAACTGTCTTGTATTAAATCCAGTTATCCTTCCATCTAGCCTAGGAGTGACAGCACAGGCAACCGATCTACAGGCAAGAAATCTTCTATTTCTATCTAGAGATGCAACAAGTTGATCTGAGGACTTTCTTCAGGGAAAGCCTGTATCCTACCTTTGAAGACTACTCAAAAGCTGCAGCATGATTTTGACGCAGAAGCACAAAGAATGATGGGTGTATTTTAATCCACCCATGTAATTCTTCTAGTATGTAGTCTGCATAGTTCCCACTGGGCTTCTAGACACAATTCAATGCACCATTCATTATAAAGTCCTTTGTGGATTAGGACTTGGATATTTGCAGGGCTACCTTTCTCCAATTGTCTCTGCCTGCCACATAAGATTAGACAGAGTTGGCAGCCATCTCTATCAGTGGTGGGTTTCAGATTTTTTTTACTGCCGGTTCTGTGGGTGTGGCTTGGTAGGCATGACATGGCTTGGTGGGCGTGACAGGGGTAGGATACTGTAAAATTTCCATTTCTACCCCACTCCAGGGGAAGAATACTGCAAAATCCCTATTTTTTCCCTATCAGATGGGACTTGGGAGGCAGAGAATAGATGGGGGCAGGGCCAGACAGACTTTTTACTACTGGTTCTCCGAACTACTCAAAATTTCAACTACCGGTTCTCCAGAACTGATCAGAACCTGCTGAAACCCACCTCTGCTCTCTATCCATTTCATCTTATGGGACTCAGGAAATGTGTCTCCTCTGTTGCTCTGCTTGTCTGATGATGCAGCATTTTCCACATGGAGGTCTGCATGACCCTGACTCTATGTCTTCAAAAGAGCCTTAATGACTTGACTCTTCTCACAGGCACATGGCAAGAACCCACCACTGAGATTCTTTGTTCCTTTTAATTTTTTTTAGGGTTTCCCCAGTGGTGGTATTCATCTGTTTCTATCTGGTTTGGGTGAACTGGTAGCAGCGGCTGCGGGAGACTCTGCCCACCCGCCCGGATGTCTTCACATCCCATAGCAAACAATTCCCAGCTATTTTTATTTTATTTTATTTTTTATTTTCCCTGAAAATAAGACATTCCCTGATAATAAGCCCAATCGGGCTTTTGAGTGCGTGCGCTAAAATAAGCCATCCCCGAAAATAAGCCCTCCTCGAAAATATTTAAACGCAGAGCTGGAAATCAGGTAAGACGGCAAGAGGAGCCCCATCTTGCTCCACACGCCCCAAAATAATAAGACCTCCCCGAAAATGAGGCCAAGCGCTTATTTCAGGGTTCAAAAAAATATAAGACATGATCTTATTTTGGGGGAAACACGATATTTTCAAGAAAAGTACATAAACCTGTTGTTGTAGTCACCAAAGTTAAGCTTGCTCAAATGATGCTTTTTACCTTTAGCACTTGCCCCTTCTAACAAAAAGTCAAAATACTAGACTTTCCAATAGAAGAGGTCATACCTTTGGGAAAACAACCACCAGTTAAAAAGTCAAGGGAAGGGGGATCAAGCAACACACACACACACACACACATACACACACATACACACACACACACACTCCATTTTATGTGATTAACTTAGGGTACCGAATATTGGTGGTATTTCCAATTGAGTCTCTTTGGTCTCTTTGCATTGAGTCCATTCTCTATTTCTTGGGTTTGGAATATTACAGACATTTAAATATGTTGTTATATGGCAATCTCCCTGCTGCCTCCAGGACTCTAGTTTTGGTTGTACTAAATAACAATTTTGATCATTACCATTTCCAGGAATTGGTTGCAGAGTTTTCTTTTAGTACAATCAAATTTTCCAGTGCAGTGACACTGTAGGGCAGGCTTATTCTAAAGCAAGATGGGAAACGAAATTATTAAAGAGCCCATCTCTTGAATTGGTATAAGGGAGAAAATAAATAGGTCTGGTTAGGGGTAAGTTGTTTATATGTACAAGTGGTTGAATGAGAGATTTGTGGAGGAAAATCCACTGTGTGGTTTTCTTATAATCAGACTGCTAACTACTAATACGCTTGCCAGAAAACAGTTAATGTTTCTATTGCTCTCATGTTTTCAGAATGCAGCATAATGAGTTAGCAAGCAAAGGAGAGTAAACTTTGACTGGATTCTATGAAGCAAACCACAGGCAAGAATTCAGCAGGTGTCACTTTCCCTGCCCCACCAAGTGGGAAGCTGCACCTCTTGATTTTGAACTGTTTCTTTCAGTTTTTAAAGCCAGAAGAGCCCTTCCCAGAATTAAAGAGCATAATCTCTTGTTTCAGCCTATTGGGTTTTTGCTATCATTTTAAAATTCAAATGGAACCAGAAGAAGAAGCCATCCTTTTCTCTTTTCTTTCCAACTTTGTAGTTACTTTTTAGATTCATTTTTGGGAGAGCCACAAAGCCTGGATATCTGTGCTTTTAGAAACTTTATTTTCCTGTTATTTACTGCAGCTATAAGACTGCTATTTGACATGAACTATCAGAGCAACAAAGGGACACAGTGGCTCAGTGGCTAAGACGCTGAACTTGTCGATCGAAAGGTGGGCAGTTCAGCAGTTAGAATCCCTAGTGCCACGCAATGGGGTGAGCTCCCATTATTTGTCCCAGCTTCTGCCAACCTAGCAGTTCGAAAGCACATCAAAAATACAAGTAGAAAAATAGGGACCACTTTTGGTGGGAAGGTAACAGTGCTCCATGCGTCTTTGGCATTTAGTCATGCTGGCTACATGACCACGGAGACGTCTTCAGACAGCCCTAGCTCTTCGGCTTTGAAATGGAGATGAGCACCGCCCCCTAGAGTCGGGAACGACTAGCACATATGTATTTACTATGTATGTATTTACACATAAAGTATTTACTTTACCTTATCAGAGCAACAAAGTGGAAAAAGATATCTTTCTCCCTTACTGGTGAGTACACTTCTCAGTCTCCAGAGTTAATTTGGAGAGGACATAACCCCCACCCACCCCAGTTTAGATTATTAGCTGGGAGGGAAAGCAAAAAAGGGGGAAAGGATAAGAATATCTTTTCTGCATAACTTGTTGGCCATTTTAACTCCTGCCTTAGCTGCTGCGTAATTTACACATCTTGAAAACAACATAGGTAAAGGTAAAGGTTCCCCTCGCACATATGTGCTAGTCATTCCCGACTCTAGGTGGTGGTGCTCATCTCCATTTCAAAGCCAAAGAGCCAGAGCTGTCTGAAGACGTCTCCGTGGTCATGTGGCCAGCATGACTAAACGCCAAAGGCGCATGGAACGCTGTTATCTTACCACCAAAAGTGGTCCCTATTTTTCTACTTGCATTTTTTACGTGCTTTCAAACTGCTAGGTTGGCAGAAGCTGGGACAAGTAACGGGAGCTCACTCCGTTGCACGGCACTAGGGATTCGAACCACTGAACTGCCCACCTTTCGATCGACAAGCTCAGCGTCTTAGCCACTGAGCCACCATGTCCCTGAAAACAACATAGGTCAGCACAAAATACAGTTGTGTCCTTTTGCAGAACCAGATTAAGCTGCCCGCCCCCCCAAGATCACCAATATATGGCTATGGATATTAATGGGCCCAGAGCATTTCTTTCAGTTGGCCTCCCATTTCTAACTCTTTAGTTAGTGACTGGTCATTGCAGGAGAACTTCGGAAACCACAATGTTCTCAGCCGTTCAAATTGCTATAGGTCCCAACAGTTGGGGCAGGATACATGTCCTTCTGAGATGAAGGCCCCTGGAAAACACATAAAGGGCTGTATGGTATGGTAAAGAATGTGAGGTTCTTTTCTTTAGTGTGCTTCAGCAAAAATCAATCGAATTATCTGTTCACTAATCAAAGGCCTTTTGGCAACAAAGGAATTAATTATATCTATTTAATTTAATTTAATTAATTCAATTTATATGCCACCTGGATACTCAGGGCATTTATAAAAACATTTAAAAATTAAAACATTAAAACCCATTCACACCATTCATGACCGAATCTCATAAGATCGCAAGAGCGAGATCAACGGCCGCAGGCCTGCCGGAAAAGCCAGGTCTTTACCGCTTTTCAGAAGGCCAATAGGGTGGGGGTGGTCCGGACCTCAGGAAGTAACTGGTTCCAGAGAGCTGGGGCAGCCACAGAGAAGGCCCTCCCATGCGGGCCCACTAGCCGGCATTGTTTAGTTTATGGGACCCGGAGGAGACCAACTCTGTGGGATCTTATCGGTCGCTGGGAGCTATGTGGTAGAAGGCGATCTCAAAGATAACCTGGCCCTGAGCCATGTAGGGCTTTAAAGGTAATAACCAACACCTTGAATTGTGCCCAGAGACCAATAGGGAGCCAGTGCAGCTCACGGAGAATTGGTGTAATGTGGGTGTATCTAGGTGCACCCACGATAGCTCACGCGGCTGCATTCTGGAAACACTTTTTCCAGAAAGTCTCCAAACACTTTTCAAGGGTAGCCCCATGTAGAGCGTGTTGCAATAATTTAACCGTGAGGTTAATCTAATCTATGAATGGTTGATTATTAGGCATGATGTAAACAGCTATTCCAATGGACTATCGTCATCATTTTCTAATGTGTCTAATATTTTATCTTGATGATCAAAAACTGCCTGCACAGGGTCCTCTCCTACCACCAATCACAAAAAAAAAAAAAAATCTCAACAGGATATTTTTAGAGGGGGGGGGTTTCTTCCTTTGGAATAACTTGATCACATTTTCATAGCATTCAAGGAACTTATAATGATGATGATGATGATGATGATGATGATGATAGCAATAGCAATAGCACTTAGACTTATATACTGCTTCACAGTGCTTTACAGCCCTCTCTAAGCATTTTACAGAGTCAGCCTATTGCCCCCAACAATCTGGGTCCTTATTTTACCCACCTTGGAAGGATGGAAGGCTGAGTCAACCTTGAGCCGGTGAGATTTGAACTGCCAAACTGCAGCTAGCAGTCAGCTGAAGTAGTCTGCAGTACTGCACTCTAACCACTTTACCACCTTGGCTCTTTGATGACGACGATGATGTTATCCATTCAGTTATGTACAACTCTTGGCAATTCTATGGGCTAGGTCTCTCCACATCTTCCAATCTTGCACTATTTGTTTGAGTTTTTGTCAGCTTTGATGGTGTCCAGCTACCATTTTCTGTAGCTGCCTGGTTTCTTTCACTGTTGATTTGCAAAAGCTTTTCTAAAAAGCTTTTAGGGATTCATCAGTGTGAAGCTGGCAGCATTTGAAATGGTTTTACGATGAGGTGTATAATTTATTTTGTTCTGTAATCTGTGTTACTATGTTTCATTAATTTTGGATGTTGGACATCATGCTACTTGCTGGAGACCCGGTCAACCGAGGCAATAAATATATTTCATAAATACACATATACATACATTTGTCTTCATTCACAGTATTCTTTGTGAAGACTAGGACTTATTCCCCAAGTCAAAGTCAGAGAGAGATAGACAGCAGCACCCTTGGTTTAATGAACTTCCTGATTCTGTCACCTGTCTAGGACTATTAAAAAAAACAGGAAGTTTGCAAAAGCACCTGCCAACCTGGCCATGTGTAGCTGGAAGAATCCGGTTGGTTGGCAGATCCCCACCATTGCACAGATCTGGCAAACAGGCGTGAAAGAGAATTTCCCCAGGAGTTTTATACTTTTCCCCATGATGTAGACACGACTTTCCTTAGAAATTTGGGTGGTTTCAGGAAATTTCACCTATTCCTCTTTCACATATTTGAAATGATTGGGTTTAAAAAAAAAAACTATTTGCACACATTAAACTCCTACAGTTTTGCCAGATAAAATAGAATTTCTGCTTATCCATCATATTCATGACAAATATGCTTTTGGAGGAAATGGAAATAGTAAAAACTCTGCTGAATTTGATAAATATCTATCTCCCTTTAGCAGTTGACAACAAGATGCAAGGGGTTTGCTTCCTTGCTTTACCTAATAGTTAGGGCTAGCCAGTGGTGGGATTCAAGTAATTTAACAACCAGTTCTCTGCCTTAATGATTTCTTCCAACAACTAATTTGCCAAACTGCCCAGAAAGTTAACAACTGGTTCTCCCGAAATGGTGCGAACAGGCTGAATCCCACCACTGGGGCTAGCATCAAAATCCACCCCAATGTTCTTTCCATATGATTGTCTTCTACAAAAGCCAATTTGGTCTAGTGGTTATGATATCAGGCTGGAAAGCAGCAGATTGTGAGTTCAGGTCCTGCTTTAGCTATGAAATCCAGCTGGATGACTTTGGGCCAATCACTTTCTCTCATCCCAACCTACTTCACAGGGTTGTTGCTAGTGGGAAAATAGGAGGTTTGTGGGATATGTTTGCTGCTTTGAGTTATTTGTAAAAAATAATAAAGGCAGCACAAAAATAAACATTTTGCATCAAAATACAAATATCTGCCTAACAGTGGCTCTCCAGAAATTTGACTCACCACCTTCATAATTGGTCTGAAAAGAGAAACTAGAGAAATCACAGACTGAATTTAGGATTGTCTATATCAGGGGTGCCAAACTCAAGGCCTGCAGGCTGGATGTGGCCCGTGATGGGGTCAGATTCAGCCTGCGAGGCCATCCTGGAAAATGTAAGGGGCCGGCCCACGTCTACCCACATCACTTCAGCTCAGTCTACCTGCATTGCTTCAGCCCGGTCTACTCAATGCAAAGTGAAAATATGCCAGCAGTTTGGGGAGTGGTGACAAGCTGGCCACGCTCACCCAGCTGGTCACGTCCCCAGTCGGCCATACCCAGCAAGTAGTGTCAAACTGGCTATGCCCACCCAGTTGGCCATGCCTGCCTGGCCCCCCGAGGTCAGCCACAATCCTGATGTGGCCCTCAATGAAATGAGTTTGACACCCCTGGCCTACATGCTCAGCAAATGGTTTAGTGTTCAGTCACACACTCCTTTCACCTTTCATATTTTTTACAACTTTTTTTCGGGGAACTCAACCTTTTCTTGATACCCTTCTAGCATCTCCGTTTCATCATAAATAGGCTAAGTCATGAGATAGTGTCTAGCAGTCCAAAGAAAGCCAGTCAGTTTCATCTTAAGAAAGGATCAGAATCTAAATTTCCACCCACCTTATCAGATCTAGTGCAAGATTGCTGGGTATTTAAATCTTTTGTACTATTTCTGTAACACCCTGCCTCGTCATTACTATAACTGAATTTTTCAAAGGGTATTTTTGTTTGTTTGCTTGTTTTGCTTTTTTTTTTTTTTAAAAAAGAACATCTTCACATTTGGGTTAATATAGATTTAAAGGAGGAATCATGCAGCATTATTGATTCAGTAATAGCATTATGCTTTTGAAATTGCTGCTCTTTATGAATAGAGTTGAATTTTTAAAATCCCAGATAAATAAGACATATACATACCACAACTGAAGCATCTCATTGAAGTCATCTGCTTGCACAGAGTCAGGTGTCACCAGAAACACCAGTGTGGAAATCCCAAAGGTGTTTTTTCAAGAGGCAACTGGACTTTCTTGGTTTTCTTTGAAGACGTTTCGCTTCTCATCCAAGAAGCTTCTTCAGCTCTGATTGGATGGTGGGGAATGGAAGGATTTATATTCCTTGCAGATATCTGGTCATTTGCATTCTTTTAGAGAGTCCTTGAGGCCATTTGGAGGTTTATCTGTGTCCTCAGGGTTGCCTGTGTAGCGCAAATAGGTGTGGAGCTTTCTAGTTGCCTCCTGAAAAAGCACTGTTGGGACATGACCTGGATGAATGAGAATCTTCATAGATATTTGTGGAAAGGAAGGATTTTGCATGGTGTCTCAATTATGACCTTACTTGGATTGGGATAATCTGTTTACTTTCACTTACATCTTCATCACCCCTTGTTTGGGATACTGTAAATTGGGACTACCCTTGAGTATTACTCAGGAGCTTCAACTAATCCAGACTGCAGTGGTTGAGGTGATTATGGGTGCCAGTTTGTTTAATCATATAACATAATTGCTTTGAGGGCTTACCGGTTTGTTCCAAATGCAATTTAAGGAGCTGGTAATCATCTTTAATCTTTGGGACCACCTACTACTTCTGATGCTTTCTGCCCATTTATTAAGATCCAGGAAAGGAAGAATCAACCAGGGCCCTACCTCTAAAGAATGTCATCTGGAGGGACCATAGGAAGTGCCTTCTCAGCTGCTGCCTCTTTCTCTGAAAAACCCAATTTCCTACAAAACCCAAGGAAATCTTCTCCTGGAGATGGTATCAGTTTCAACACTCTTGAATTTTCAAAAAGCAATCAAGGCTTGTTTTTTTCAGGGAATATTTGATGGCTGGTGTATTTATTTTGAGCCATCTACAGAGGAAAAGGAAGAAATTGTTGTAGAGCTGTGCCTTGGACAGCTTGTTATACATTTCTGTATATTAATCTTAACCTTCTTCCTGAAATTGGGTATGTGCACTAAGAGATGGTTATAATTGGAACTATAAATAACCCTTGTGAATACCAGACCATACTAGTTAATAAGGAGCTCGAAATTAACTGAAAAGTTAGATTTAACAGAACTATTAATTTTGGTAGGTGCACTTAAAATGTTGTGTATTTTAGATGAGAGTTTAGATGAGATCAGTAATCCTTCAATGGTTGCTAAACATTGCAAATAACACAAGATGCTAGTGATGACATATCATTAGCAATAGTTGGACAACCCTACATTATCCATCACTGATCTAAATCCTTACATATTTTTTTACTATGATTATTCTTGTTTCTATATTGCTTTACAATTTGGATCCTCATTAAACTCTGTTGGCAGGAGCATTCAGTCAATGGACAAGTCAAAGGAAGAGTGGGGCCACAAAGACTAACACTAATAGTGGAAAAAGCCACCCTTATCTTTGCAAGGGAGACTTTCTTGTGAGTAAGGGAAATTAAGTGTTGATCAAGAAAATATTTTAAAAATACATTTTCTTTATTTTTTGGATTTGATTTTTATCCCACCGTTATTTAGTCCTTCCACTGCCTGTTACACAATATCCACTCAAAAATTATACTCTAGCCCCCCTTCCAGTTTGCTACCACAGATATGTTGGTCTTTAGTTTCTATGATCTCCAATTAGTACAGTTGACATCTAAATTTGGAATCATCAGCTAAAGAAGAGGATTTCAGCTCCAACAGGCAAAATAGTATCTTTACTTTCATATTACAATTTATATGATTGGGCCTTCACATTTTTGGAGCCAGTGATCCATCTGCAATTTTGTGATTATACATTGAGTACTCATATATACAGGTAGTCCTTGACTTACAACCACAATTTACCCAACATTTATGTTGCTAGTGAAAAATTTGTTGTCAGATTCTCCCATTTTATGACTTTTCGTGCCACATTTGAAAAGTGAATCACTGCAATTGTTGAATTAGTAACACCGTTGTTAAGTGAATCTGACTTTCCCATTGACTTTGCTTGTCAGAAGGTCACAAAAGGGGATCACATGACTCCAAGAGATTGCAGCCGTCATAAATATGTACCAGTTGTTAGGCATCCGAATGTAAGTCACATGACTGTAGGGATCAGTGGTGGGTTCCTCCCGGTTCAACCGAGCTGGTAGCGGTGACAATATGACATCACCGAACTGGTTCTCTTTGTTCGGGAGCTGAGCCACACACCCCGCCACCAACCCCCGCGTTATTCTTACCTTTTATTTGGCCCCACCTCTAATCTATTGCTGCCTCCAGAGTCCCAGCTGATTGGCTAGAAGGAAAAAAAACGGTTTAAACTCTTGCCGCGAGGCTTCAAAGGGCCGCCCTACAGCTGATCAGTGTTAAAAGGCAGTGTGGTGGTAGACCAGTGCCTCCAAAAACAAATGAGTAGACCAGTGCCTCCAAAAACAAATGAGTAGACCGGTACAGCTCTGCAAGCAGTTAAAAGCCTGGTAGACCAGTACCTCTGCTAAATCCTAAAGAATTGTCACATGATCATCAAGCCACGCCCACAAAATAAGCCACGCCCACAGAACCGGTAGTAAAAAAATTTAGAACCCACCCCTGATAGGGATGCTGCAATGGTCATAAATATGAAAAATGGTCATAAATCACTTTTTTTCAGTGCTGCTGTAACCTCGAAGGGTCACTAAATGAACTGTTGTAAGTCAAGAACTACCTGTAATGGTTGCTACACTAGATGCGGCCTGTCACAAAACACCCATCGACCAGATGACAAAGCCCTTGGTGCAATGACACTATTTTCTAAGAAAGCCTCTGGGATCCATGCATACAGTTCATGCCTGAAATTGCTGCTTTGCTTTCTGCCATGCTAAACAAAGATGGTTGGGGACTGGAGGTTAAAACATATGAAGAACGATTGCAGGAATTGGGTATGTCTGGTTGAATGAAAAGAAGGACTAGGGGTGACATGATCGTGTTCCAATTTTTAAGCGTCTGCCACAAAGATGAGGAGGTCAACCTATTTTCCAAAGCACCTGAAGGCAGTAGAAGAAGTAATGGATGGAAACTAATCAAGGAGAGATCCAATCTAGAACTTAAGGAGAAATTTCCTGACAGTTAGAATAATTAAACAGCTTGCCTCCAGAAGTTGTGGAGGCTCCAACATTGGAGATTTTTAAGAAGAGGTAGGACAACCATTTGTCTGAAATGGTGTAGGATTTCCTGCTTGAGCAGGGATTTCGACTAGAAGGCCTCCAAGGTCCCTTCCAAATCTGTTATATTGATATTCATCTCCTTAAAATTAAATATCCAGAAACATGTTGATAGAACCATAGTTCTCCTCAGGTTGTGAACTCAAGCTCTACAACTTGGCTTAACGGCTGAAAAATACAGTAATTTGAACTGAGGACTTTTTTTCACCAGTGTATAATAACAGGATTAGACATATTGTTTCTTTAATCCTAATTCAGGGGCTTCCCCATCTCAGCTTCAACTACCTATAAAACCCCCAGGGAATTGAGGGAAGTTCTCAGCTTATATGAGAAGAAACCCATATACAGATCTTTCTATTCGTCTTTGCATTAAAGCGCTTTCATTATTGGTTTTATTTGCTTAATTTAATGCTACTATTTATGCATTTTTAAATTCCCATATAATCTGCTTCTTCAGCTCCTTAAGATTACAATATTATGGTATTAATATTCCGAAGCAGTTATGTTTTACTCTTCATGTTTTCCTTTTTCTATAATTTCATTCCTTTTTATTTTTTTAGTGTTCTCTCAATAACCACAAACTACACCTTGTTTTTACTTCTTCCCAATTTTTCCATTAAATCTAAATCTTTGAGCTATTTTGGACAGTAAACAGAAGATGGGATAAAAATTTCCTCAAAAATTTCCTTTACTCAAGAAGTAAAGTTAAATGGTATAGACTAGAACAACCACTGATGTCCTGGATTCATCTGAGTCAAAATCTGATCTTGCATTAATTATGTCAAAGAAAAATAATAATATAATAAAATAAAATAAAATAAAATAAAATAAATGTAATGCAATGCAATATAATATAATGTAATAAGCATTAATAATATAATATATATACTAATAGATGCAATACTGTGTGTATGGCTGCATTAATACATTTTTCTTTCTTTTTCTTGTTCTGATTGTTGGATTGTATTATATTGTCAGTTCGTTTATTCAGTACTTGTGTTTTTCATATAATTTGCCAGAGAATATTTGGGAAGATCTAAACATAAATACAGCCAATTTTGGACTATGGGTCCAAACGCTGACAGTTACATGCAAACATTTTGTTTTGACCCAACTGTATACTTTGATGAATCTCTAAGTGAATGAAGCTGACACGATCTCTATGAGGAATAATGGTAAACATTTTATCTTTATGTAGGCTTGAATGCATGCTTACTATTCATGTACTATTCATGTACAGCTGTTTACAAATTCAAACTAAGGTACCAAAGCAGACAAAGGCATTATAAATGTAAAACAGATAGCCTTAAAGAGGTTTGATCACCTCTATCTCTTTCAATTATCTTATCAATATATGAATATTCATTATAACGCTCATCCCAGTCAGTATATAATATTACTTGGGATACATTCTGTCAGTTTCAAGCCAACTTCCTTTTACAAATCAGTTAGAAATTGGATTTTTGCCACCATATGTAAGTTTAATAAAAGATACCAGGCAACTCCACAAGGATATATGGGCAACTGGGAACAGATTGCAGTAGAATGTGAGACCTAATACAATGAAAGGCATTGGGTAAAGAATTACGGTATATATGGCATGTTAGGGGGAAAAAATGAGGTAAATTTCCTTATGTAGAAAAGCTTCTTCTAACCAGCATCTTTTAAATATATTGGACCACATACCCCATTATCCTCTAGCCTATATCAGCGATTGGTGAATATGAGTTTATTGATTTATTTGAATTTATTAACTACCCAACTCCAATGGACTCTAGTTGGAGAAGACTAAAATATTTAGTTTGTAGCAAATTGGAGAAAGCTCCCGTAAGATACGTTTTCTGAAGAGAATAGAAGCTGTGGTAGTCCAACGTAACCTTTGTGAAGATTGTCCCAGGATCCTCCAGTCTTTCTGTGAGGAAGCAAATTCGTGAAAATTCACGAATGCTATTAAACAGCAGAAGATCATCATTTTAAGAGCAGAAAAGTGTGTGAGGTAGGTAGTGCCAGTACTGTTTTCACTCAGATATTTTGACCCATTTTCTCCGGCCACAAGACATTATTTATTATTTATTTATTTTTAAGTCAGCCTCTAGCAGTGGTGGATCATCTTGGCTCTGATCTATGCTCCCTCTCTGATCTAACCTTCTGCCTTTTTCTCAGTAAAGCCTATTACTGGAAGGAAGACATCCCTATAACTTAGAGAAATGAACCTACTTCACTGGCGAGTGGGTGGTGTTAACATGCATAAAAACCAAACTGTGGAACTAAGCAAAAAGAGAACTCAAGGCCATCAGCGACCATTTCATGTGTCCAATGCCTTCCAGAAAATGATGACTCACTGTTTTCAACAACTTTGGGGGAAATGGCATGTTTATACAAAAAAAAAAAAAGCTGCAAACTGAGAGGGGCTAATTGTGTCCTATGTGTCATAATGGATGTCAGGGACTTTTATCGTTGTTGGTCTATAGGCTGAGGCGAGTCAGAGATACAGCATCAGTTGGAGTTAACTTTCCTAGGGAAAAATGGGCTTCCCATTTTAAAGAACGGACTTTGCTTTTTTTTAAGGGTTTCACCAACCTGGTGGGGAAGCTAGCAATTAATTCACAAAAATGGTCCTTTATAAGAATTTTGTAAAGAAAGATTCCAATTATTTTCCAAAATGCTGAAATAGAGTAGGCTTATAAGTAATGATCCATTCAAAATTTATGTGTATCTGGATCAAGTATGTTCGTACTTTCTGAACCTAAATGGTGATAATCATATGTATTCTTATAGACTCCTGGAAGTATCCCCATGAAATTCATTTTTTCCTCAGGTTTATAAGATTACAGACTGAATTTGCAACACGTGTCTTACACTTAGGCAAGAAAAACCAAAAGTACACATATAGACTGGGTGAAACCAGGCTTAATAGCAGTAACTGTGAGAGGGAGTTACTTGGAGTCTTAGTGGACAACCAGTTAAATATGAGACAGCAATGTGTGGTGGCAGCCAAAAAAGCAGTGCAATCCTAAATTGCATTAACAGAGGGATGCAATCAAGATCAAGTGAGGTACTAATACCACTCTATAAAGCCTTAATAAGACCACACCTAGAATACTGCAGTTTTGGCCACCACACTATAAAAAAGATGTTGAGACTCTAGAAAGAGTGCAGAGAAGAGCAACCAGGATGATTAGAGGACTGGAGGCTAAAACATATAATGAACAGTTGCAGGAACTGGGCATGGCTAGTCTAGTGAAGAGAAGGACCAGGGGAGACATGATAGCAATGTGCCTATTTGAAGAGGCACATATTTGAAGAAATGCCACAGAGAGGAGGGGTTCAACCTGTTTTCCAAAGCATCTGAAGGCCAGAGAAGGAATAATGGATGGAAACTGATCAAGGAGAAATTCAACCTAGAAGTGAGAAATTTTCTGACAGTGAGGACAATCAACCAATGGAACAGCTTGCCTTCAGAAGTTGTGGGAGCTTCATCACTGGAGGCTTTCAAGAAGTAATTGGACTGCCATTTGTCAGAAATGGTGTAGGGTCTCCTGTTTGGGTGAGGGGTTGGACTAGAACTAGATGGCCTACAAGGTCCCTTCCAACTCTTAATCTAATCTAACCTAACCTAACCTAACCTAACCTAATCTAATTAAATGTATATGTTTCAATAAACAACTGCAATGTTTGCAGTTCATCTGAAGCTTCAGAATTAGTCTCCTATCAGTGTGGTAGTGATAAGAATGCTACTCAGTAGACAGGGAAATGCAGAATCAGATTTGTTTTTTATTGCCTGGTAAAAAGCCTATTGAAGCCAAGCTATAATTATCAGTGACTAAATCAGAACACACCCTGCCATCTCCAAAATGTTATTATGATAGTTATCCTGCTCAGTACAAGAGAGACTGCTGGAAAGTTTTGACAATTTGTCCCCTGAAGATTTCTCAAGATTTTCTGTTGAGTCTTTTCTCTCAGCATACATCCAAACCTTCCTTTGTAATCTTCTTCAGCCTGGATCAGGGGGCATGTTCACAACTCAACAACAAAAAACAAAAAAACCCCACATAAGACTGCTATCCCAAACAGAGCCATAGTGGTGAAGTGGTTAGAGAGCTACTTCTGCTGACTGCTGGCTGACTGCAATTTGGCAGTTCAATTCTCACCAGGCTCAAGGTTGACTCAGCCTTCCATCCTTCTGAGGTGAGGAAAATGAGGACCCAGATTGTTGGGGAAAATATGCTGACTCTGTAAACCACTTAGAGAGGGCTGTAAAACACTGTGAAGCGGTATATAAGTCTAAGTGCTATTGCTATTGCTTGTGTTGGACTTCCCCTTCCTTATTGAATGGGGTTGGGAGAGTTGTGACTTTCCACATGTTCTGGATTCCAATTCCCATCAGCACCAACCAAGCTGGCTGATAGACTAAATACCCTCCTCCCCTACAAGGCCACAGATTCCCATCACTGCATTACTAAACCTTCTGGGAGTCCCAGGTCCATAAGTGATAGCCAGTTTTGTAAAAAAAGGACTTGAAAATATTTCATTTCATATTTTTGTAGCATAAATCACGTTTGGAGGGGAGAAAGGAGGTAAGAACTGTCACTATATAGTTATGAACCAGTTGTCCAGCATCCGAATGTAAGTCACATGACCATGGGGATGCTGCAACGGTCGTATGTATGAAAAATGGTCATAAGTCACTTTTTTCAGTGTTGTTGTAACTTCGAACAGCCTCTAAAGGAACTGTTGTAAGTCGAGGATCACCTGTATGTTTAGACTTTATTTGTATCAGATTTAAGTGTCAGAGAAGAATTTTAAAATTAACAATATAAATTTGAAGAATTTTTTAAAGTTTCTTTTTTAATATGATTAAATATTGTCTTATTACAAAAAGATATATTTAAAAAGGGGGAGAAATCAGTGTGCTTGTTTGTTTCAACAGTGGCTGTTAGAAGCAAGTTAAGAAATGAGCAGAAAAAGTGTGGTTAATATTTGAGTAAGAGATTGAAGCCTGATGTGGTTACTTATACTTATTATCTCTTTAATGGCTGAGGTTCTTCAAAATCTTTTTCTTTTTTGGTCTGGTCTGTTTCCACATTAAAATCAGCAGATTTTTGCAATTGTAAACAAACATGGCTGTGGTTTCCAGATGTTTCTGGTCTTTAGTCTGCAGCTATGAAGCAGAAGATTATTTTTCCATTCACTCTAGTATAATATAATGGGCAAGTAAAGATTTGCTTTTCTTAAGCATCAGTTCACAAAATTTTAATGATAAAATATAGAAACATAGACTTCATTGTAGCTGCAATGACTAGGAAGTTGTGAAAGCAACTATTATTTTATTATTTTCAGATGTAATAGACAGGAAGTTTCATCAGCAATAAATTGCAAGAGAAAAAGAGAAATTAGGCTCATATTTTAAGCTATTGTTTACTTACTTATGCTTTATTAAATAATTCACAATCACTGAATTCACCACCTTGGGTAAATGTGCTGTTTCCTAGTTATCTAGAAATGATGCTATCTTGACTTGGGTTTGTCATCTCAGTATATCTGAGAATGTTTTGCTATTAAATAACACATTTTTATGGATGTTATTTGGAGCAGTAGTGGATTCCACTTACCTTTGCTATTGGTTCGGACGTCATCACGGACACTCTGCGTGCTTTGCTCACATGTGGCACTTCTGCGCATGTACAGTGTGTCCGTGATGACATCTGGGTGATGGGTGGAGCCTCCCACCACCGCCACTACAGGTTTGCCTGAACCGGGGCGAACTGGTAAAAACCCACCACTGATTTGGACTATAAAAGCTGAATGCATATGTTCAATGAGTGTGAATTAGAAAACATTTCATCAGCTGCTGGCCGTCATTTAGACCTGGTAAGAATTATAAGCTAATATGTCTGAAGAGAATCATCCTGAGTATATTAGAATAACACAATATTTTCTCCATTCAACTGTCTATGTCTCAAACCAACCTGTAATCCAAAGATTTGCAATGGTTGCACTCTCAGAAAAGAGACATCCTTAAATGATATGTGGATCAACCAGGGGTGGATTCTACTTACCTTTACTACCGGTTTGCAACAGAGCCATGCGTGTGTTCTTCTGCACATGAGCAGAAGCATTCTGATGAAGTCGGGGTCGGTGGGCGGAGCCTCCCACCAGTTTTACTACCGGTTCTATAGAACCGGTGCAAAGCAGGGGCAACCCACCACTGGAATCAACCCTACGAATCTGAAGGCATGATAAATTGGTTATAGCAGGTAACTTGATTTACTGTCAGGGACCCGAGAAACAAAATGCATACCACAAAAAGGCAGAATTTGAAAAGTAAACAGTCCAAAGAAATTTTTTTTAATTTAAAAATTTCCAAGAATGGGAAAATGAGTTAATATTATCTTTGACAAGGTTGATTTGGAGGAGTAAAGAGAAGTGAATATTTTATGATGAGAAAGGTTCAGTTGTCAGTTCCAGTAGTGATCATGGAGAATTTGGCTACTTTTCTAGAATTTTTGTAGACGCATCAGCCAATAAGAGATCAACTTTCACCTGATCAGGCCTTCTCGAGCAATTCTTCAGCAGAGGAACTATTGGTTATACATGCCAGGCTATATAAAAAAGGGGAAATGCATATGATCCAATCACCCTGAAGACTGATACCAAGCACACTTGAGCTTTCTCTACATCCTCAGTGATGTACATTCCTTGCATGGGAGGAAAAAAAATACAATGCTTTAGAAATCAGTGACGTTCACAGCTTTCTTCTTGCTGTGTTTCTGAAATAAGGTTCTCATCAGTGATAGGATTCAAAATGTTTTACTACCGGTTCTGTGGGTGTGGCTTGGTGGGCATGGCTTGATGGGCGTGGCAGGGGAAGGGTACTGTAAAATCTCCATTCCCACCCCACACCAGGGAAAGGTTACTTCAAAATCCCCATTTCCTCCCGATCAGCTGGGACTCGGGAGGCAGAAAACAGATGGGGCGGGGCCAATCAGAGGTGATATTTATCAGTTCTCAGAATTACTCAAAAATTCCGCTACTGGTTCTCCAGAACTGGTCAAAACCTGCTGAATACCACCTCTGGGTTCTCTGAGGCTGCTACAGGGGAAGTATGCCAGTCAGGGCAAGTGCAGTGAAGAGAACAGCAAGGAGCCCACTCTAGATTTTTTTTTTCTATCTAGCAAGCTTCATGGGGGGAAGATGTGGAGATCTGGTGAAATGCAGCAACAGAGGTTAGTTATAGGGAGAGGTACCTGGCAGAATAGTGTCCACAAGGTAAATATTCCATTAAAAATCAGGGAGGAGAAAAAGAAGGAGGAGAAATGGGGAAGAAAAAGCAGAAGAGGGAAGGGGAGAGGGAAAAGAAGAGAGGGAAGGGAGGAAGAGGAAGAGAAAAAAAGGAAGGAAGGAATGAAGGAAGGAGGGAGGGAGGGAGGAGGAAGAGAAAGGAAGAAAGAAAGAAAGAAAGAAAGAAAGAAAGAAAGAAAGAAAGAAAGAAAGAAAGAAAGAAAGAAAGAAATGTTGATTGCTGCTAGGAAGGTTTTGTGCTTTTGGCAACCAAGGCAAAAGTGGTCACAGAGAAGGGTGTTCCTGCATTAGACTAGTTCAGTGCTTCTCAATTATTTTCTGTCATGCCCCCCTAGGAAGAAGAAAACATTTTTCGCGCCCCCCGTGCGACTGTAAATAGTATCATTATTAAAAAAATAGTATCATTATTAGAAAAAGGTCTGTTCTCCTTGAAAGGGAGGAGCATGCGCAGTCACATGTACTGGCTTAATGCTCACTATTGATGCAAATGTCAGCAACGGTAGCCCGATTTCTTTAGCAAGTTTGATTAATTGGGGCAGCGTTATGTTTCACAGGAGAAGGTCATTGTCAGTCATTTGAGCATCAATTGGGTGCACATCCGTCGGGCAACAAAGTAAGTGTGGACGGACGTCCCACACTAAAGATGGTTCCGACAGGCTCGTGTCACAAGGGTTTTGGACAGCCAATCAGATGCTCCCGTTGTTCTCTGATTAAACACAGAGACATAAACACGGGGCTTAGCTTGTTATGACAGTGTTTGCCGAGGTCAAACGCGCCCCCTTTTATGGAGCCTCGTGCCCCCCCTGGGGGGCGCGCCCCACTATTTGAGAAGCACTGGACTAGTTGAAGCCTCCCTCTGTCTCTTCCTCCAGGTGAATCAAAATATTTACAAAGGAAGATTGTTTTGCACTTTCAAATGGAAAACAACATTGGATCAGATTGACATGATCTCCACAAATTGTTAGCAGGCCATCTTGGCACAAGAGCAGGGAGGATGAAGTGGATGAGGCTTTGTTTCAGTTTCATTGTGGCACCACTAATCCTGGGTAAAAATAAACACTAGATTGAAATGCCAAAGTATCTAACTTCTAATTCAATCCCTTTTTTCCTAAGAAGATTCAAAACTACTCCAAAAGGCTTCGGAAACCACACATTTCTCATTTATTAATATTGACCAGAATTATAACTGACCGAGCCTTATATGAATGTATAAAGAAGCTAGTCAGATTTCAAACGTAACCAGGGACTAGATACATTCCAAGGAACTCAAAATCTAGATCTTAAGATTCTGGATTAGAACTCATCAAGGACTATTGCATTTTGGAAATACAAATCTTGGAGCAAAAATCTACTTGCTTGAACTTTACAAACATTTATAGAAGTGGCTACATAATTATTGCCTTTACTACTCTGCAAAATGCAGAATGGCATTATTGGTCCTATGAACTAATCAGTAAAAGCTTTTATTCATTCCAGTTGGCAAAAAAATAATAATTTCCAGATTTTATTCTCAAATATTTCAGTTTGTTCTATGGATATTTTATTTATTTGCCAGCAGTGGATGCAGTTAGCAAAACTTTTTTTAAAAGTTTTTGTTATTTTTGACTTAAGATGATTAATGATAAATGTTTCATCCTTAGAGCAGGCTCCACTTTAAGTCCTGTTGGATTGAGAAGAGAATAGTGGTAGGATAAAAGGTAACTGAGTTAGGCAGCTCAATAGGGAGGTAGACAGAAGATAGAAAAGAGCTGGGTGGGTAGATAGATAGATAGATAGATAGATAGATAGATAGATAGATAGATAGAGGCAGGCAGGCAGGCAGGCAGGCAGATAGAGCTAGATCACTAGATGATAGATAGATAGATAGATAGATAGATGGATGGATGGATGGATGGATGGATGGATGATCTGAGATTATTTCTTGTTGGATGATGATTGGAATAAAAAGGCATTCTGGAGAATGCTAAATTGCATAAAATACATGATTTTTGGTGATCGAAAGTAACAGATCATTTGAAGTACTTTGTGCAAAGCTTATCTGTGAGAGTAGAATGCCACCTTTAAATCAATAAAAGAAACATATAAAGTACTTCTAGATCTTTTTTTCCTGCTACATGATTTATCGCCATGAATGTATCAAACATAGGTTATTCCTTAGCCAACACCTTTCCTGATCAGCCAACCAGTCAGCATCTGTTACAGATTTTCATTAAACAGTTTGATAACTCAAGCTGGGAGAGTAATAGGATGGAAATTTGCCAGATTTGTTTTTACTTTTTAAAAGAATGGAACTGTTCCTGAAAATCACCTCAGTCACCTGAGGTGAGGAAAAGTTTATGAATCTCAGCAGAGGATATATATAGGAGGACAATCTAGAAGTGAGTAAAGATGTATCAAGAAAGTAAACAAAGCCTGGAAATTGCAGAACAAACTTTGGGGAAGAATTGATCTAACAGGCCAAAAGAAGGCTTTTGGAAAGAAATTAACTATATTACCAGAGCTAAAAAAGGCAAGGAGTTCTTGACAATCTGGGCTTGTTTCCACCGGTTGTATAAATGAGTTTTTCCTCTTTAGCAGCGATTTATAACTCGTTTTGCAATTAAAGTCCTGGCTCAGACAGGTGGTGGATATTATTAGCTCTATAAACCCTTTCAGCATTAACTTAATTCAACTTTGCTACAGTAATCTGGAGCATGGGGACTGTTTCATAATTACACAACAGCCCATGTAGGTTTATGCCAAGCTGATACTTGGCTTTGAGTCATAGAGCCACTAAACCCAGTAGAATAGTTAGATAAACAAGTTTTGGATAAGGTGCTAGAAGCCTTCATCTGGATAGTCCTCCAGCAAATTTCTTGCTTTCCGAAAGCCATTGTCCTTTCACAGTTATCTAGTATGAAAGATCATAATATATAGTATAGAAAGCTGTGTTGTATAGGAAGCTGAAGAGATACCAGAGCAGGTGATCTGGCCTTCAGCATCATCTCATTTCACAAACAGCACCAAACCATTGCATCAGGGGATGGAAAAAGGTGCAACATGCAGAAAGGAGTAACTCCTCCAAACTATGGCCATGTCTGATATACAGGTAGTCCTTGACTTACAACCACAGTTGAACCCAATCTTTCTGTTGTTAAGGAAGATAGTCGTTAAGTGAGTTTTGCCCCATTTCTTGGGGCAAAACTACTACCTTTCTTGCCACAGTTGTTAAGTGAATTGCAGTTGTTAAAATAGTAACCCCGGCTGTTACATGAATCTGGCTTTCGCATTGATTTTGCTTGTCAGAAGATTGCAAAAAGGGATCACATGATCTCAAGACACAGCAATCATCATTAATATGAGTCAATTGCCAAGCTCTGAATTGAACATGAAGATGCTACAATGGTTGTATGTGTGAGAAACAGTTATAAGTCACTTTTTTCAGTGCCGTTGTAACTCCAGATGGTCACTAAACGAACTATTGTAAGTCAAGGTCTATCTGTACTATCTAATATATACTATAATAATATGTATACCTATCTGTTTTGATTTTATTATAATTGCATGGCTTATAATTAAGCCATAGAAAATATAACATTGTGTCCCTCTTCCCTTGCTGCAGGTGTGCAGGTATGTATGGAATATGCTCCCCTAAACCCCAAGCCAGAGTAAATGAAAGAGAGGCCTGATAAATAAGAGAGGAATGTGAATCATATGAGAACTGGGTGGGCTACAACTTGCCAATCGGTTGGAGATCCTCACTCAGACTGTGGTCCCGTTTTGCCACCACAGTATATTCCAGCCATAGCAATAGCACTTAGACTTCTATACCGCTTCACAGTGCTTTACAGCCCTCTCTAAGTGGTTTACAGAGTCAGCATATTGCCCCCAACGATCTGGGTCCTCATTTTACCCACTTCGGAAGGATGGAAGGCTGAGTCAACCTTGAGCCGGTCAGGATCAAACTCCTGGCTGTGGGCAGAATTAGCCTGCAATATTGCATTCTAACCACTGCGTCACCATGGTTCCATGAGGTGTCTAATGTATTCAACCCAAACCTATGCATGTGTACTCTGGGTTTGGTCAAATCAACCTCAAAAGATTTCTTTTGAAATACAGACAGAGTATTTGTGAAGCAGCACCATTTCACTTCAGTTTACAGCAGCTCCTCAACCTGTAAAAATCAGGCACTCTTTCTTGGCACTTTCAAATGTCATAATGGACTTCTTCCCTTCGACTGACCACTTCTCTGGAAATGCCAGCAGAGATGTTTTTTGAGCTAAGCAAATACAGGCATGGAAGACCACCAAAAGTCCTCCTTATGATCTAAACTCATCCAGGCCAAGGCACTGTCAAGGGTATTTCAAAAGTCAAAGGGAAACATCTCTTTGCGAATTTGCACAGCTCTAGCAAACAGTGGTGAGGACTCTACCCTGTTCTAGTCTTTCAATCTTACTGGAAGAAATTCATAAATAGGTTCTGAACAGATTGTTACATTTGTCTGACAGTTGATATTGATGCACATTTCCCCCCCTCTCTAAATAGCAGCTGCAATAACTGTTGACAGCTGATAGAATCGTAACTGCATCTCATTAGATCCAACAGTGCATTGCCTTTGTCTTTTCACGAACATGAACGCTGCCTGAACGCTTGGCTGCTCCTGTGAACAGGAAGAATACTTGAAAGGCTGAGCTGCGAGCATGGCTGAGCATGGCTCTCTCTCCCTCTTAAAAAAAACAACGTAATGTTTATTTATTTGTTAAAAAAATAAGAGCATAACTCTATGCACATATGCTCTATGCACATATGCATAGAGAAAATACAGTAAACAACTAATGAGAAGTGGAAACTTGTCAGATTTTCTAACAATGAAAACAGGCAGAAATCAATTTCCTGAAGGGAAAAAAAAAACCTATCAAAAAAACTGTGAAAAGGGCATCTACTTTTCTGCCTTACTTTCAAGATACTTGAACGTTGAATGCAGGTTATTGCAAGAGGGCACAAATTATTACAATTGGTTTGTCCCCTATTACGTCCCCCTCTGTCACTCTGCTGTCTTCCCAGCTACCCACGCATCCTGTTCTGAAAATTATTGCATGGGGGGAGATTCCACCCTAAATGTCTTCTCTTGAGGCAGGATGATTTTGCACAATAATTATGATAGATTTATTTATTTGGCCCGTAGGTAGTTCACACTTCTTTAATCACGCAATCACAATTCCATGGGGTTCTTAAAGCAGGCTCTGCACCCAGACCTGTGTAGAAAGTAATTTGGGATCTGGGTCCACTCATTACAATAATTTCAGCATTTACAGTAAAGGGAAAAGGGGGAATTTGCTGCTATATTTTTTTTTCTCTCCACATTGGTTCTGCAGCAAGCAATGATAGTTTATTTGTTGCATTCATAGACTGTTTGGTTGCCAAAAGCAAAGAAAGTATAGAGGTAATAAAACAGCATAAATACAAAGCCGACTTTAAAAGGCATAGAATAAAAACAAAATAAAGTCAACCCTAGCCCAAGGACATGAACAAAGTACCAGCTCATTTGTTTTAAAGGCAGGACCAAAAACATGGTTTTGATTGCCAAGCTAGTCCAGGACTCAAGGAATAATTATTCCTCTATTTTCTTGTGCAGGAGAAAGATCTCTTTCAGAGATCACTATTTCTCTACTATAATCAATGTGAGAAATAATAAGATCTGGCAAATTCATAGTTCTTCCAGTCTTGGATCAGGATTGTACTTGACCCTTCCATTGCTGCATTTTCTTATGCAAAAGAAAACAACATTTTCAGACATATCACATGTGAAGAAATATACTTTTGACTACACAGATTCCCCTAATAATTGTTGGCTATTATGCAAATAAGCTGATTTTTACAGAGATCACATACCATCAGCTGAGTTAGGAACGTTGTAAATCACTTCCTGAATGCACAAACTAACAGACTTTGTGAGGTGGTTTTCTTGATCCCTCCCTATGGCAAATTTTCCATTCTTCAAACTTTCCATGAGGTCTTTGGAAGTGTATAGAGCTATAACTTTATTGATAATTATAGATAGGGGTGTGTGCATGCTTATAAGCCCTCACAACATATACTTTTGAACCTATTTCTTTTCTTTCTTTCTTTTTAGTTATTAAAATGAGACATCTTTTCACTTTTACAGTACAAAAGAAGACTGCTGGGTTTAAGAAGAGAAAATGCTTTTGCACTTTCCTGATAACGGAAACTATTCCATGCAAAGAACGTTTTGATGAAATGTGGCAAACCCTCACAGAATAACAACCTGTCTGTACAGTTCAGTACTACTTTGTTACCATTCAGTGAAACTAAATTATGGCATCTAACCTAAACTAAATCCTAGCCTTCCATTATTGAGTAGGATAACTTCCATCACCTAGTGCCATTGCTATCCAGGAACGATGGAGTTTGCAATCTTCAGGGCACTTGGTTGGAGGATATAACCCATAAGGTTGCCAGCAACCAACAAAACCAATTAGAAATTAAAATTCTAATTCCTGTTCTTCCAATAACAGTTTGATTTTTGGCCATCTGTGTGTGAAGCTTATCATAGCTTATCATTTCCTTTGATCATCCATTGCCTTTTCCTCTGCTTAAGACATAAGCTATAATAGCATCTTGGCATCTGGCTACCTTCTGTTTGATATTTCTAGCAATTCATAGCTTCTTGTGTGGTTTATCTCTTTACTAGCCACACCCTTTGCTGTCTGTCCTGTGCTATATTATATTTCTTTCATCAACTTCTATCCATCGGGCTGCAGTTAAATACGGAAACAATAGCATCAATGTAAAAGTCAGCAACTAATAAACACTAGAATTCAATATGAGCAAATAAAAACTCTTGCTTTGGCTGAAGGAAATGTTGCAGGAAAGGGGAAGAGATGATCTTATGGCATTGCCTTGGTATATTAGAGCATCCCATCAGCATCAGAAGTATGGATTGGAACAAATTGGCCAAACAAGAAATGGACAATTACATGAGCATTGTACTCAGTTTTATTCTGCCCCTAGACTATGGACAAAACTGGGAATAGTTCATGGGCCAAAACAAGATTAGTTTGGTTTACTGTTCTGTGTATCTTGTAACTCTGAGCTCTAGGAGTAATTGATTAACAGATTAACAGAGTTGGAAAGGACCTTGTAGGTCATCTAGTCCAGGGGTGAAATCCAGCAGGTTCTGACATATTCTGAAGAACCGGTAGTGGAAATTTTGAGCAGTCTGGAGAACTGGTAGCAGAAATTTTGAGCAGTTCAGAGAACCAGCAAATACCACCTCTGGCTGGCCCCAGAGTGGGGTGGGAATGGAGATTTTGCAATATCCTTCCCCCAGGAGTGGGGAGAGAATGGGGAAAAAATTGGATTTCACCACTGATCTAGTCCAACCAGTGGTGAAATCCAATTTTTTTACTACCGGTTCTGTGGGTGTGGCTTGGTGGGTGTGGTGTGGCTTGGTGGGCATGGCTTGATGGGTGTGGCAGGGGAAGGATACTGCAAAATCCCCATTCCTTCCCCACTCCTGGGGGAAAGATATTGCAAAATCTCCATTCCCACCCCACTCTGGGGCCAGCCAGAGGTGGTATTTGCTGGTTCCCCAACTACTCAAAAATTCCGCTACCGATTCTCCGAACTGCTCAAAATTTCTGCTACCGGTTCTCCAGAACCTGTCGGAACCTGCTGGATTTCACCCCTGGTCCAAGCCCACCCTCCACCTGACCCCTGGCCAAGCAGGAGACCTTACATCATTTCTGACAAATGGCAATCCAATCTCTTCTTGAAAGCCTCCGGTGATGAAGCTCCCACAACTTCTGAAGGCAAGCTGTTCCATTGGTTGATTGTTCTCACTGTCAAAAAATGTCTCCTTATTTCTATGTTGAATCTCTCCTTGATCAGTTTCTATCCATTATTCCTTGTCTGGCCTTCGGGTGCCTTGGAAAATAGCTTGACCTTTTCATCTCTGTGGCAGTCCCTCAAAATATTGGAACACGGCTATCATGTCTCCCCTGGTCCTTCTTTTCACTAGACTAGCCATGCCCAGTTCCTGTAACTGTTCTTCATATGTTTTAGTCTCCAGTCCCCTAATCATCCTGGTTGCTCTTCTCTGCACTTTTACTAGAGTCTTATAATGATAACATAATGATACTGCTAGCAGAAAGATCATCATCTTAGCAAGACTCAAGAAGATGGAAGTTGGAAATACATAGCAAACACAGACCCAGCTTTCTCTACACACAGAACTTTATTTCTATGATTGATCATTACTGATCTTCACAGGAACAAAATGATTAGATGTAATCCTCAACTTATGACCAGTCACTTATGATGGATGCCCTCAAAACCTACTTACAACCTGATTTGCACAGATACCCTGCAGTCACAATGTCACATGATCAAATTTTGGGCGTGTATACCTCTAATCATTTTATAAATATCCTGCAGTTGCATGACCATGATTTGTGATTTTTTTTGGTTTTGTTTTCCAGTACTTACATCCAGTTTCCAGCAAACATCCATTGAGGAAAAATGGATTTGCTCAACAACTGTCATGTTCACTTAACAACTGCTGCAAAAAAAATGTAAAAAGAAAATCAGGGCCAGTCACGTGATGCCTCAACTTACAAATTCAATGACTTACTACCATAATTCCAGTGTTCAATTACTGTCATAAATCAAGGACTGTTTATATTTTAGATTGAAAAAGAATGAAGTCTTTAAGAGCGTTGCAACTTGAAAGGTAGAGAGAGCCTTTACCCCCACTTCTTTTGTAACAAGATGGCATCTTCCGTGATCTCAAGCTGCTAGCCTGATATAAGCACCTTTCTCTGGGGCAGGAATTATCATGTAGGTGGATCTCCGGAACATGGCTGATCCTGCCTTTGAACAGGATAACAATATGATGATGTTAATACCCTATAATTAACCTGAACTAATTTGGACTCCGAGATCAGACCAACATGATTCTTATTGAGCCTTTTTCATATGTGTATTTCACAATGGGCATTTCTACAGTGGATGAAATTTTGCTTCTTCACACTTAATCAAGGAGCTGACCTCTTTACAGAGAAGGTGGTCATGAAACAGACCTTTATGTGCCAAAGAATAAATACTTTCACTAGGGAACCCAGGTTGAAGAAAGAACAAAAGAGGGGACAAAATTAATGCACCTTTATTAGTTATGCAGAAGGGGAATTTCATACCAGGTGCAGCCCAACTCCTCCTTGGCATGCCAAGCTGTGCTGGCATAATTTTCCTCTTTTATTGCACATTTTGTTTTAAAAAACAGCATGCAACACTATCTTTTGAATTGTTATATAGACAGAGTTAGGGTTGCAAATTCCTTTTTTAAAACCATTCTCTCTGCATTTATCAGAGCTCACTACCCACACTCCCAATCCTGCGTCATCTTAACCTTTATATGTTAGCAGATGAAATTGCTAAATCGTTTCAAAGTTGCAAAAACCTTAGTCTGCTGAGTATTGTTAATGATGATTAAGTGAACCAAAAAAACAAATTTAACATTTTTGCCTTGATAATTTGGTAATCCTAGTTGGATCAAATTGAATATCGACAAATATAGAAGTACAACATTAAACCATAGTAATTTGAAGCCATGTTTGTTGAGCCTTCCTGGATTCAAAAAACCAGCTAAAGTTAAAATAAACCATGATTTACAAGACATAATGGCTGGGTGTATATACACTGAGGTAAGCCAAAACAAAATCATTTTACATCTTAATCAACGAGAGCCTATTCTCTATGAAACTTTACACATATTTGAAAATAAATCTGACACTTTGATATTGCCATGTTGTCTATTGAAGATTGCTACCTTAACTCAGATCTAAATATAATGTTAATTTTTCAATGATCCTTCAATGATCCTACTTCAAGGATAATAAAAATACTTCTTAAAAATACTTCAAACGACCCTTGAGTTGTGTGCTGCAAACTGCACAAAGTAAACAACCACAGTATTTCTTTCTTTAAAATCTAGCTAATTTACTCCGCCACAATACATTTCTTAGTCCTTATCATAAAGTAATAGTTCTTTACTATTCCCCTTGTCTTGTTTAATCGTACAAAGTTTCTTTGGGGAGGCAGTTTAAAAAACAAAACCAAGACAGCCACTGGGGGGCCTCCATAAGCTTTCACTGAAAAGGCAAAAATAATACAGCTTTGGCAGTTTGTAGAAGCTTCTGTGTTGCTGCCTGTGCTACTACTCATAAGGCTGGGTAATTCTGTGCACTGAGCAGAACTGAACTGAACAGCAGTTAAGACATAACTACTGTATTTAATAGAAAATCTAGACTAGTAATGGAAACATAACACAAAGGGATTCATAATACCAAAGCCCCAAAAGTTAGATGAAAGTTATGAAACAGTTAAACCTGAAAGTAAATTGGCAGAGGAACGTCTAAATGGGATTACGGGTAGTCTTTGATTTACGGCCACAATTGAGCCCAAAATTTCTGTTGCTAAGCGAGACATTTGTTAAGTGCCCCATCTTACGACTTTTCTTGCCACAGTTGTTAAGTGAATCACTGCAATTGTTAAGTTAGTAACATGGTTGTTAAGTGAATCTGGCTTCCCCCTTGACATGGCTTGTCAGAAGGTCGCAAAAGGTGATCACATGACCCCAGGACACTGCCACTGTCATAACTATGAGTCAGTTGCCAAGCATCTGAATTTTGTTCGCATGACCGTGGGGATGCTGCGAAGGTCATAAGTGTGAAAAAGGGTCGTAAGTCAGTTTTTCCAGTGCTGTTGTAACTTTGAATGGTCACTAAACGAACTGTTGTAAGTCAAGGACTACCTGTATTAAGGATGGATGGGTCCCTATGATTATTATTATTATTATTCATTCATTGCATTTATATTCTCCAATAAGTCCTTTCCTTTTCCTTTCCTTTAAATTTACTCTTCTATGAATAAATTGACTCAAATTATTCTGTGAATAATAAATTAAGCCGTCTTCCAGACTGCTAAGTTTAAAGTTGACCAGCCTTTATCATCCCTGCAACCAACCTAAAAACTCAGTGTTAATGCATTGGGGAGCACAGCCAGTATCAACTAACCCTTCCCAAATAGCGGTGCTTTGATTTGGAAAAAAATAATCATCATTCTGGCACAGAGGGAAGAGCCAAAAAAGCCTCCCACCCGATACTATCCTCTCTGCTCAATTGAAATATCAATGTCATCCTGGCATCAAGCTAATGTTAAATCACCACCAAATCACAATATATTATTCTGTCTTTTATTTTTATTTGACATCCAATGTATCTTAAAAGCATCTCTGGCAGGCAAGATGTTGCTGCCATTAATGTAATGCACTGATTTTCATGATATGCATCTTCATAATATAATATAACCAAATTACTATCTCTTTCTCTCTTTTTTTAATAATCCAAGGCCAAAATATCCAAGATATTATTCCTAAATAAGTGAAGTCTCCTTTGAATTGACACCTATGACTTCCTAGATACATCCAGTAGTTTTCTTGGCAGCAATACAGCAGTAATTTGCCAACCCTGAAACAATATTCTCAATTCCTCAGGGTAACCTACAGTCTTAAAATTCCTCAAGGATTTCCCATCCAAGTACAAACCAGGCCTGGCCTACTTAGCTTCCCATGCCTGACAAGATGAGCTGGATATTTCCATTTCTAAAACTTAATAGAATTAGAATTCATAATTCCTTCCACTTCCAATTAGTATTCTTCATTGTGGTTTACAGAAAATTCAATAAAGGCAATTAAAACTAAAATGGCTCAATAAAATGCCACAGACTGTTCTGTACAACCAAGTTACTTCAGTATTACTTCATCTCCAATCACCAATCAGTGTCTTCCACAGCCATTTTATCCTGCAGGGCAGGAAGAAAAGAAAGTTTGCTCACTGGTATAACAGGGATAGGCTGGGTATTTTTATTTTTCCTTAAGGGTTCACTAAAGGAACTGTGAATCTTTTTTGAAAGCCAAATTTAGGAAGAAGTGAAATTAGCAAGAGTTTTCTCCTTTTCCCCTTATAGGCTAAGTGAGAGGATTAAGAGTAAAGTTCTGATCCCCCCCCTTTTTTTTAACAACTAATGGAAGGGTAAAATGGTGGAATTTTCTTCTTTTTTCATCAGGAGAAATTGACAAGGGTTCTCGTAGGTTCCTCTTCCAGTCCAAGTCATAGAAATAATGGAAAAACTTTCTTTTTACTAGTCCATTGGTAGATGCATTGGATGGGAAAGTCTCAATTACAAAGCTTTTTCAGGGGAAGGCAACATACCCATGCAAAAAATTTCTAACAGTGATAACACGTATCCTCACACACTCATTTGTGGAAAGACAAGTGATTACCTAGCATGGTAACTATTGACCCTAAGACTTGCTATCAAAGATGCCTGAATGATACCAGCTTGGGGAAGTATATTTTCTTACTGGAGCTTTACAGAAGAATCCTGTACTTATCAAATGAAAAGCAAAGTACTCTTAGATAACAAAGTAGAACCTTAACTGAGCAACCACCAGATAGACGTTAGAAAATTTCCAATTTTCAGAATCAATTTTAAGAATTTTGGGAATTTTACATCTATAGACCAGGTGTGGGTTCTACTTACCTTTACAAATTAAAAAAAATGAAAAATGAGAATGAGAAAATGACTACCGGTTCGCAATGGGACCGCATGCGCAGAAGCTTCCTGACAACATCTGGGTCGGTGGGTGGAGCCTCCCACTGGTTTTACTATCATTTCTTGCGAACCAGTCCAAACCGGGGGCAACCCACCACTGCTATAGACCCAGTGGTGGGATTCAGCCAGTTTGCATTACTTCAGGAGAACCGGTTGGTAACTTTCTGAACAGTTTGGTGAACTGCTTGTTGGAAGGAATCATTAGGGCAGAGAACCGGTTGTTAAATTATTTGAATCGTACCACTCTATAGACCCATAGTGAAGGTAGAAGGCCCGTTAATAAGCACTTTAGTAGTGGGGGGAGTTTAAAAAAAGGACGAGAAAGAAGAATAAAAAGTAATTTTCAGTTACCTGAATTAACTTAGGCCTGCATGATACTTATTCATCTTAGAATGTCCCTTAGATCCACTGAAGCATTGGCAGTAAACTTAAATCAGTTTATTTTAAACCATCAGCATGAAGCTGACAAAATTTAGAAATGCTTCGTGCTGTGAGAAGACTTGAAAGAGAGAGGAAGAGCATGGAATTTTTGAGCATAGGCCTTAGACCACCAATGACTGTGATCTTTCAGTTTCCCTCATGTTCTTTCTCAAAGGCATTAACCATTGTCATCTACATATCTTGAATGACTCGCTGACCCAACGCCTGCTGAATCATTAACTTGTTTTTCATTTAATTTGATCATCATATAGGGGGTGACTTTTCACTCCACATGGGTACAGCTGAAGAAAAATATAAGTTGATTCCTATATATATTGTATATATCACAAACAGAATTCAATGCTACATTCATAGCCACTTCAAGTTCAAAAATCTGCTAGTGTACATCAACATGAACAAACAATTTCTCAATCTTTCTAATCCAAGGTCTCTCCAAGTGAGTTGGGTTGCAGTTCCTATTATTACCAGCCCACATAAAGTTCTGCATGTATCAATTACTCTTCCTCCTCCTCCTGCTCCTCCTCCTCCTAAAACCAATTTGAAAGAGATAGCTCAGCAATGGCTTTTTCTGTTTATCATTGTTCAAATTTTGATTCTGCCAGAATTTGCTTGGCTGTTTTATGATGATCCTATGGTCAGTCCTCCTTCCTATTTGGAACGTAAAATGACAACTCTGATGTATCTTTCTTGGTTACCATATGTACTTGGAATCTTGAGGCACACTAAGTGGAATAATAACTGGGACACACGATAAACTACTCCTACTGTATTACAAATCCAGCAACTAGTCATGCCTTTCTTCAGGATGCTGTTCCATTCAAGTCCCTTCTTAAGAAAAATATTCAGCAATCAGCACAAATGTTTATTTGTCCTTGGATTATTCTGTTTGCAGAAACCTCTCATATTCCTGGTCTATACTTTACAAAAAAGAACATATCACTAGTATTGATTACTAGTATACATTATTACTATTGTAGCCCAAATAGGAAATCCAGTGTTTTCTCAAGAAATTCTCATCTTATTGATCTCTAGAACTGATTTTCCATGTTTCTAGACTTCAGTGGAGAATTTTAGATGACCACAATGATTTGAGATGGTATTTGAAGGTGCTATTTGTGCCGGATGATTGGAAAAATATTCTTATATTGTCCACAAGTCCTGTTTGTCCCATGCAAAGATACTGACTAACTGATGGTCCAGGATAGGAACACCGCAGTGCAGTGTGGAGTGTTTGAGCTGGTTAATTTCATTGTAGGTAATGCCCCCAGTCCTGTTGGCTAGTGCAAGGGTCTCCAATCTTGGCAACTTTAAGACTTGTGGATTTCAGCTCCCAGAATTCCTCAGCCAGTAGGAGTCTCCTGGGCTAGTGTATGGCCAGACCCTCTTTAGAAGGAATATTTCCACGCCCATCCTGACTGTGGTTCACTTTGTGAAAAATCTCAGGCCTGAGAAGGACTCCATTTACACCTGGAAACACCAGTATTTGGAAACACCAGCACAACAGTCTGTCCTGGTAAGACACCAGTGCACTGCCAAATGAACGTGCTATGAGCAAGCAATGGGATAGCTGCTTTAACCTGCTTGTCCTTGTTTATCCTGACAGAGGAAATACAAGGTAGCTACACTATTTTTCCTGCTCTAACACCTTTTTGCATACTCTCTGGGATACTTCTGAGTACAGGTGCTACAGCCCCTTGTTGCCATATATGGGTTTGAGAGATTTGGAAGCCTGGATGAAATTGACAAATGTTCTACCACTTTCCCCTTCTACCAGAAGGGACAAGAGGATGGTAAAATTTTCTACAGGTCTTCTGCAAATCTGGTAAATGTGAACAATGGGGAGCTTCATCTCATCTCACTTCTCTGAACCGCCAACCTGTCAGTTGGGCTGTTTTTGATATAGGGTTACCAGTGTTGCAGAACACTAATTGGCATTGGATCAAGTTACCCTGAGCAACTATCTCAGCCCAATGGGATTGGCCTGTCAAACTCAGTCCAGAAAAGGCTGAGGAATTTCAGATAGCGGGATCTAGGAGAAGAGCCTTTTCTGGCATGTGTCCCCCACCTTTCGAACTTTGCTGCTAGAAGTGGAATGCACCCACATCCTCTTGGACTTCTGGGAGGTCTCCAAATTTGGCTGGACTCTAGTGGGGGAACTTTACCCTGGAGGTGGATGGTGGAGTAAAGGAAAAGCTCACTTCTGTACTATTTGTGGATCTAGTTTGATCTAATTCTTGTTGGTCTTAATTTTTTTATATTCATTCATTCATCCATTATTTTCTATGGTCACTCACCTCAATGACGGTATGTGGGACTGTCCTTGAAGACAACTCAGAAGCTACAATTCATCCAGAATGCAGCAGCATGAGTAGTTATGCCCATGTGACACCATTACTTGGCCAGCTATACTACCAATAGGCTTCCTGGTGCAATGCAAAATGCATATAAAGCCCTATGTAGCCAAGTTATTTGCAGGATGTACCTTCTCCCCAGGCTATCTGCCTACCTCACATGCTCCAATAGGGTGCATAGTGGTCCCTAGCTTATGGAATGAACTTCCTCCTGACCTTCAGTTGACTCTGACCACAACAGCCTTTAAAAGGCGCTGGCTCTTAGGATCATATGTTGTATTCTCATTGGATGATGGTGCATTGCTTCACCATTATATTACTTTATACTTTAAATACTTTATACTTTCAGTACTCATGTTTTGTTGAAACTGGGCAGCCTTACACATATATAAAATTTAAAACCTTTGGATCAGGGGTGAAATGCTCCTGGTTCGGGCCGGATCACCCGATCCGGTAGCGATGGCAGCGGGGTGATTCGGAGAACCGATAGCAAAAATCCATGCCCCCCCCTCATGCCCAGCTGAGCCGTACGATCATCAGAGGCTTTTTTTTTAACTTTTAAAAGCATTTTTTCTACAACCTCTTCCGATGAAAAAATGCTTTTAAAAGTAAAAAAAAAAGCCTCTGTTGATCGTGCGGCTCAGCTGGGATCATCAGAGGCTTTTCAAAGCATTTTTTTCTGGAACCTCTTGGCCAAAGAGTTTTTAAAAATGCTTTGAAAAGTCTCTGACAATCCCAGCTGAGTTGCCTGATCGGCAGGGAGGTATTTTTTAAAAAATACCTCTCTGCCGATCAGGCAACCCAATCAGGAGCCTGAGTGGCGTAGCAGGCTAATGCCTCCTATTAAGGCAGCATTTAACATCCAGCTGCCTGCAATTACTGCGAGTTCTAATCTCACCAGGCTCAAGGTTGACTCAGCCTTCCATCCTTTCTAAGGTGGGTAAAATGAGGACCCGGTTTGTGGGGGCAATAAGCTGACTTTGTATAAATATACAAAAGTATGAAGGCTATTGCTTAATGCATTGTAAGCCACCCTGAGTCTCCGGAGAAGGGAGGCATATAAATATAAATTTAAAAAAAATTAAAAAATTTTTTTAAAAACCCAGCTGAGTTGCCTGATTGGCAGAGGCTTTTCAAAGCATTAGAAAAAATGCTTTGAAAAGTAAAAAAAAAAAAAAAGTTGGCCACGCCCACCCAGTCACATTACCCCCCCAAGCCACGCCCACAGAACTGGTAGTAACAAATTTTACATTTCACCCCTGCTTTGGATGGAACATTTTATGTGAATATAGAATTGCAAATCGGTCACTAAATGTGGTAAAAGCAGTCTATGAAAGAGGTAAACCACGCACAGGACTATGTTAAATGCATGGTGTATGGTTCAACATTGACTATGGAGTTTAACAATAAAAAGTAATGCCCCTTTGGTTTTTAAAATATATTTGGGAATGACAATATGTGTGTGATTTCATAAACAGGGCATTGATGTGCTCTTGGCTGAGAATCCAAATGATCTTCAGAGAATGACAGATTCTATGATGTAATGCAGGGGTGTCAAACTCAAGGCCTGTGGACCAGATCCGGCCCTCAGGGTGCTTAAATCTAGCCCCCAGAGCCATCCTGGAAACAGCAAAGGACCGGCCCACAGTGCCTCTGCCAGCGAAAACAGAGCTCAGGAGACAGTCTGTTTTTGCTGGCAGAGCACTGCAGGAGGCCATTGCAGCTGAAAACGGAGTCTGGGAGGGGTGCCCCTGACCTGAGTGACATCATGCTGGCCACCCCCACGCCCACCCCAGCCACGCCCACCCAGCCCCCGAGGTCAAACTCAACCCTGATGCAGCCCTCAATGAAATCGAGTTTGACACCCCTCATGTAATGAGAAGCATGGATCTGAACGTACGTTGTTCCTCTTCTAGTATGGGATATAATCTGCAGACTTAATCATGGACTTAACCAAGACAATCTCCAGCCTTCGCAGAATACTTAGAATATTCTGTTTGGTTTGACCATTTAACATGTTCTCTAGCACAATTATTGGTAATCTCTAAAAATAGTGACATATTATCACACTTTATTTTTAAAAAAAACCCTTGAAGCTTTTATTGAATATATTCCACTGAGAAAAACAGTCAAACATGAAACTTCATCAAGATACTTAATATACAATATTTTTGCCAGTAGTATTTTGAGGGGAATTTTCGACATTATTATAGCACTGTAGCCATTATTAATTCCGTCTTCATCTTTAAATATATTCTGTACATTCCAATATACTTTCAATAGTCCTCCACTGTTGAAGTATTAAAAAGATTAAAGAAAAACAGTTAACAGCTTCTCTGAGACAAACACCAGGGCAATAAATACTGCAACGTTATCTGTAATATTTTTCCATCAGTCGATTTAAACAGGGGTCAGAGAGGAATCTCTTTTAAAAATCATTTCTAAACGAAGATACACGCACGAGAGCAGCAATCGTGCATTACATCAGAAGCTGGCTTAATTTGGGTGCAACGTTTTCTCACTGCTGAAGAACAGAGCTGCTATTTTAAACAGGCCTCTTCTTCTGCTGCGGGCCTGGCTGTAGCGAAACCAGAACTCTTGCTGAGTACAAGTCGCTCCCTGGGGTACCCATTCCCTCCCCCCCCACACTTTAGAAAAACCCTACATAATTTGAAAAGTGCAGCTGTGCCAAACCCCGTCTTTGCAGGCAGCCTGAATAATAGGAATCTACAGAACTGTATTTGGCCATGAGTGTATGGCCTGCTGTTTTCACACTGCAGGGAAAAAGAGTAGGCCCTTCACATAATAAAGACAAGATCAACCATGAGTATAACAAGGTTCATGTTCTGGAGTCCCACTCTTCAAATATTTAAAGGCAGGTGTATTATAACAACCCAAATAACCCCTGTGCTCTCCCCTGAATTATTCCTTTCCAAGCAATCCTTTTTCGGCTCGTGCAGAAAGATGTGAGCGCAAGTTACCCTGCTTAGTTGTGACTATATCCTGAACGTTACAATAAATGATTGGTAGTCACCGAAGGAACAATATCATTCCACGGCCTTCCAGACATATTTGTAAGGATCTGCTGCATGGAGTCTGTGCTGCTGCAAAAGAGCCTCGGCGTCTTGTTTGTCTTGCAAAGGGTTTTCGCCATACTTTGCTTTAAGCCAATCTCGGAACTGGAAAGAGGGAAGCACAAGAGACAATTCAGGAAGGTTGAAAGGAAACTGGGTAAGGACAATTTACACATTACATTTTGTCTAAACTTAGAAAGACAGCACTCGAGTTAGTCCAATTATGTAGGTAAATGTTAATAATACGACGCACATAAGAAGCAATACAAGGCACATAGAAGACATTACATCACTTGCAGTGGATTTCACTTTATACAGGTAGTCCTCGACTTATGACCGCAATTGAGGCCAAAATTTATGTCGCTAAGTGAGTCAATTGTTAAGTGAGTTTTGTCCCATCTTAGGAGTTTTCTTGCCACGGTTGTTAAGTGAATCACTGCAGTTGTTAAGTTAGTAATGTGATTGGTAAGTGAATCTGGCTTTCCCATTGACTTTGCTCGTCAGAAGGTAGCAAAAGGTGATCACATAACCCCTGGGACACAGCAACCTTTATAAATACATGCCAGTGAATTGTGATCATGAGATCATGGGGAGGCCGCAACAGTCATGAGAAAACTTTTTTCAGTGTTGTTGTAACTTTGAACTAAACGAACTGTTGCAAGTTGAGGACTAATGGTACTTGGACATCCCACAGAACTATTGATGTGCGGGGATGTAACTATGATTCTGATGCACACAGAATGAAAGTTTCCGGAGTTTTAATACATTCAAGTAAGATATTTAGGGACATTTAATTAAGAACCATGGACAGAAACAGATATTTAAGTCTTTTTTATGCATGGTACTTCTACAAACATATATTGCTTACTCATATAATAAAACACTGAAGCCTGTGTGTCTACCATCAAAAAAGCCACTTTTAAGTAAGCAAAGAGGCCTGTGGAGGCTATAATATACAGGATTGTTAATCATGATCATTGTTAGCTGTGAGACTTGAATCCTCTGAAAACAAGTATAAGAACAAGTGCCAAACGGGGTCCTCATCAGGGCTGGCAATTTCTATTCAGAACAGCAGCATGAATGCAAAGCTTTTTTTTTAATCGTGCCGACCACCCTTCCTATATGAAACATTGCCAATCATTTCATTTCTAATTAACACAAGTTTAAATTACACTAAATATTTTTTCTCAAATGTTATTCAGCGTCAATTTGACATGTTAGCAAAATGAACTGTGTCATTTATGCAAACACAAAAGAAAGTAAACATCGAAGATCAGAAGTTGGGCTGAAGCCCTTCATGGAATACTAATACTAGAAATGCTGTTCTTGGAACATGAGCACTAGAAATGGTACCAGAGGCGTGAAAGAAATGTATAACTAAGTTACAGCTTCTCCCAGGAAAGGATAAAGACATTTTCCCTGTGTAGGGCAGCAAGAAATTGCTCCAGTGCCTGAAAACTTACTGCATATTCAATGATATTCCAAATCTGTCTTAACGGTTAAATGAAATAGCATGACATGTAGCACATTTCATATGACTGTGGTCAAATGTTACACAGATTGCAACGTTCAAAATGACTAGCAACAAGCAAACAGGCAGACAACTTCTGAAAGCGTCAACTGAATTGCAGGAAGCTGAAAAATTTTGCTCATGTTTGCTGCCTTTTGTAGACTTGGCCAACATTTGGCTTTTTGGTTTTTTTTAAAGAATGACATTCTCCCAGATTTCACCACTACAAAGCTAGGTTCACACATTGTGCTGCTTTAGAAGAATGAATAAGTCACAACTGGCTTATCTGACTAAATCAAACCAAACCAAACCAAATCATGCTGTAACATAGAAAGTGAATCCAGCCATTGTGCGTGAAGCTGCTTTATATCAAAGCAGTTTATCTTAGTGTAAGATGAGAGTTACTTACCTTGATTTGAGATATACAGTATATAGTATTATACCCAAGAATACACACACACACACACACACAGAGAGAGAGAGAGAGAGAGAGAGAGAGAGAGAGAGAGAGAGAGAAAGTGGCCAAAATTATGGAAACCTTTTGGGAAAAGTGTATTTTCTAAAACTAGCTAAGAATACTACTTTATTTTTGAGTAATACCATAAAATTATTTATTTATTTATTTGTCTGTTTGTTTGTTCAACTTGTATGCTGCCTTTTTCCGAAGACTCAATTTATCAATGGAAAGATAATTTAATCAAGAATGTAATACAATAACTTTTCTGAAGTAGTTGCTATTAGAATAGCAGTTACAGTATAAAGAAGAAAAGTGAAACACCTAGAAAAAAGGAGATATACAAAAATTGTCACATCAGTTAATACCTGGTTGGGTAACCTTTAGCATGAATTACAGCCTTTCAATGTCTTCCCATGGAGTTAACCAAGCCTTTTAGTTCTGCAGCTGTTATAATGTGAAACCAAGATTGAATGATTGCTATTAACTGGGTTTTATTGCTGGATTGCTTCTGAGTAACATGTTTCTTTAGTCAGGTCCATAGATTTTCAATCGGGTTAAGGTCTGGGCTATTCCCAGGCCATTCCAGCAATGGAATATGATTATCTTGAAACTCCAAAAAGTGGTGTTATTAACCATCAAACCTCAAAAATACACTTTTCCCAAAAGGTTTCCACAATTTTAATATTAAAAACCTAGCCTAATTAAATTGCTAGTGGTGGCTTTTAAAAAGAGTATTTCTGCACTACCCTTACTGAAGCTGTTCAGAGCATTGCAAACAACCTGGAAAAAACATCACACTTTATCCATTAAAATATCCAGAAGCTATTTTCCAAAAGAAAAGCAAGTCACATGTAACATAATAGGCACCAGAGATCAGCTGAAACAGCAGCACCGTTCTAGGAATACATTAGTCCTCCCCCAAACACAATGTTGTTTTTAATAGCTAATAGTTTTATTAACTTCTGTCTGTTGATTTATATCACACCATCTTGCTGACATTTGGAGAAAGGCAGTCCAGAAATAACTGTAATAAGAATACCTACATAGCCATAAAACAGTTCTAGAAATACATTAGACCCCTCCACCACCACAATATTGTTTTAATATCTAATATTTTAATATCTTCTGTTTGTTCATTTATATCATATAATCTTGCTGATATTTATGGAAAGGCAGCCCAGAAATAAGAATAAGAATAGCTACATAGCTGGAACTGCAGTGGGAAGGTCTTATGTAGTCTCATTCTAAAGAGCTCTCTTGTCCTGAGATGTCATGAACTGAATCCAGAACTCTGCAAAAAAATGTTTTTTATCTGGTAATCAACAAGAGTTGATTGCATCTTTTTAGTCCTTTTGCAACAACTACAGCTACACTTAGCAACACCTGGTTTAGTGAAATGATCAAGTGGCTTCTATAAAATGAATGCAAAATCTACACGGAAGCCATTCTGTTTTATTATTATTATTATTATTATTATTTTATTTATATGCCGCCCTTCTCCGGAGACTCAGGGCGGCTTACAATGCGTTAAGCAATAGCCTTCATACTTTTGTATATTTTTATACAAAGTCAGCTTATTGCCCCCACAAACTGGGTCCTCATTTTACCCACCTTAGAAAGGATGGAAGGCTGAGTCGACCTTGAGCCTGGTGAGAATTGAACTCGCAGTAACTGCAGGCAGCTGGATGTTAAATGCTGCCTTAGTAGGAGGCATTAGCCTCCTACACCACTCAGGCTCTTTAATAAAATTTTTAATTAAAAAAATTTTTTAATAAAATTTGATGTAATCCAACAGAAAGAACAATGGTATGATCAAGATGTCTGACTTTTTCTCCCCTGAATCCAGTAATGTGGAAGACAAGGTACTATAGCAAGAGAAGAGAATATTTGGACCAAAATCAAACAAAAGCAGGCGTCTATGGAGATTTTCAGTCATCCGGGTCATGGTTGTCCCAAAGGTGCTTTTTCAAGAGGCAACTGGACTTTCTTGTTTTTCTTTGAAGACCTTTCACTTCTCATCCAAGAAGCTTCTTCAGCTCTGACTGGATGGCGGGGAGTGGAAGATTTATACTCCTTGCAGACAGCTAATCATCTGCATTTTTTTTTGTGAGTCATTAATCCACCTGTTTTATCTGTGTCATCGGGGTCACCTGAGTGATGCAAATGGGCGTGGAGCCTTCTTGGAACTGGAGATAGATTACATTGTATCCTTCCCACTCTGTTGAGAGAGGGCTGTTCAATTTTGATATGGCCTCTTTGACCCCTCTTTCAAACCAGCGGTCCTCTGTGTCCAAAATGTGGACTTTGTTGTCCTCAAAAGTGTGGCCTGTGTCTTTTAAATGCAGATGGACTGCTGAATCTAATCCTGATGGGTTTGTTCTCATCACAACAATCAAGTCCAGTTGCCTCTTGAAAAAGCACCTTTGGGAAAATAATAGCAGACTTAGTCCAGATAAAAACATGAGAACAAAGGAAGTGTGATTCCAAAACATGGGAACAGGACAAGATTACCTCCTACACAGTGGCTGGCTTCACACAACATGAAGTTATGTCTTGCAGCAATGAGGTTACCTAGTTGGGTAACGAAATGTTTGTAAGTAAACACTCAAGCTCAGTGAGCGCCAAGAATTCCACAGTCCAACCCTGAGCTATAGGTAGATATTCTCTTCTATTGCGTCCCAGTGTCTTGTGGGTCTTAATTGATTGTACGTATTGTACAAGCCTATGTACATATGCCCAACATGGTATTTGTTTAGACATAGTTGATTCAGTTTAGGATTTAATCAAATTTCATGAGTTCGGCTACTATTTTCTGGATCATCCAAACTATAGTTACAACTGAGTTTTGGGGAAGAAAAGGGAAGGGGCTCTTCTCATGTTATGTTGCTATACACGCAGGCAGTCGCTTTTGCAACAAACTATTTTTGTGTTGAATTTATATTTATTTATATTTGTGTTGAATTACTTTGTCGCTAAATATAAATTCAACAGGGCTGATGACAAAAGCTCCTCCTGACCACCCCATTATAGAGAAAAGGCAGTTTCCCTAGTTTTCTCTAAGAGCTGTTTCCATACTAGGATCCTGAATCCACAGAAGTATATTTTTGTCTGCTAGAGAAGGAGGATGTAAACCTTGTTTGTTCTTTAGCTAATACAAACAGGAAATATCTCCCTTTGTGGGACTGGGAAAGATATCTTCTGAAGGAGAATTTTTTTTTTAAAAAAAAGATCCTTGTTCTGAAATGGCTCAATTCAGCTTCAAAAGAAAGCTTGATCCAACCTCCTTTTGATTGAGAGCACATCTGAGCAAAGGAAAGCAGCGTCAGGGCCCTAGAAAGAACTGTGCAAAAACAACCAAAGCCCAACAAATCATTTTAATATGTTTGCACTGACAGATTAAACAAGATCCCATTGACAATCATATTATCACACCCACATCCCACTCGGTAGATCAGGGTTACACAATCAAATTTAGGGGTAGGTGGACTCTCCATCTATTTTTCCTTTTAGCGCAGTGAACAATCAAAATTTAGCAGTGATTGAGGGCAGGGCAGGAGCTGCAATTGAAGCTAAGTGAGACTGCAAGAACTCAGGATCTTCAGGCTTTGTCCCTCAGCAGTAGATCCCCATTATCATCATGTTACATACCATGATGAGAATAGAAAAGAATGGAATGGAATGGAATGGAATGGAATGGAATGGAATGGAATGGA